>CAUYQV010045057.1:0-64248 GCA_963574575.1 Galagoides demidoff | reverse complement strand
ACCCCACCCTGCCCCCAGCCCTGCAGCATTCCTTTCCTATCTGCTGGACCTTCTCTCTCCCAGGCCACCTTTGCCAAGCCTTGCCCACTGCCCACCATGCCAAGCACACTGCCAATGCTAGGAGGAGACTGGTGGCTCGGCACCTGTGGCTCAAGTGGCTAAGGTGCTAACCACATACACCTAAGGTGGCAGGTTCGAATTCAGCTCGTCCCACCAAACAACGATAATGGCTGTAACCCAAAAATAGCCAGGCGTTGTGGCGGGCGCCTGTGGTCCCAGCTACTTGGGAGGCCGAGGCAGGAGACTCGCTTGAGCCCAGGAGTTGAAGATTGCTATGAGCTGTGATGCTACAGCACTCTACCCAAGGGGATAACTTGAGGCTCCGTCTCAAAAAAAAAAAAAAAAAGATAGGCGAGTTGACTTTTTATTGTTTATTTGCTGTTTTGGTCTTTTCTGTGTGGGAGAGATGAGTGACAGGCATCCCTACTTACCCATCTTGCTGGCATCACATTCTGCGTGTATTTATTTATATGACTTCTTCATTGTTGGAACACAAGACCATAGAAAGAAGCATTGTCTAATACATGCTCACAACTGTGATGGTTGGCATATAGCAGGTAAGCATTAAGTTAGTAATATTACTGTGATTTTTATATTGAGCTCAAGTTGTGCTCTGCACAGAATTAAGTTATAACTAGGCTGAATCGTGAAACTAATTGGACAGGCCCATGTAAGAGTCTGTTTTAATGAAGAAGACCATAGTTCCTAACTTGGTACTTACCCATGAGGCACGGTAGGTTGAAAAAATATATAAGATTTAACTAAACACCAAGGTCCAATCCTGAGAGTGTGCACTTAATTAGCACAGAATAATGTAGCCACCCTGATGGTTGCCAAGCCCCACATTTCTGTGTGAGACCCAGAAAATGAGCTATAAATATATGTTAAATATTCCACATTTTGCAGGGGTCAGCATACAACTTTTGTTTTGAAGTGCTTGCAATAGAATATAACACAAGAGTGGAGCGCATGACTTTTTTCACGCTTGTACAGAGAACAATACCCAAACCAGCCCTTTGTCAGTGTTAGAAATATTGTTAGTAGCTCAGCTCAGTGAAACCGTAATAGAAATGCAGAGAATCTGGTGCCGGATCCTGTACCATGACCTGCAGAAACAACAAAGCAACTATACAGAATTCTTGGCACCCTTGAGTATCAGCAACAAACTTCACCTTATAAATCAGTGTCGGAACAGGAATAAACATGGAAAATTAAAACTGCTTTGTGATAAACTAGACCTATATGTAAGAGCTACATTAATGAATCCATGTTCAGAATTTGTTTCTATTTATGTTTCTATTATACTTACATTTATCCTTTCCCAGAAGGCCCAGATGTTAGGCTTTTTCAATAGAGAAAGATGAAAGAACATGGTGAGACCACAGCAAGACCAGGGCACATACTTTCTCTTCCCATCGTGCCTTTCCGTTGTGGGCACAGCTGCCAAAGGATCAGCCTGTTTTAATCGCCTCTGAGTTTTCAGTTAGCCAGTAAGGCATTTTTTTCTGACTCACTGTGATTCAGGCATTACCAATTTTTTGACTAATGTCTGAATCTCAGCCTGAGTAGAAATTTTTCCTTCTAAGTTCTTGTTTTTGTCTTGTTTACTTTTCCTTAGAAATTACTAATTCCCTATATCTTCGAGTTCTCTTTTGCTGCTTTTAATAGTTAAAAATATCCACTAGTTTATAATTCCTTGAATTAGATTTTCTTTTCATTTTAATTACTTATATGGTTTCTCTTATTTCATGACCTGACTCCTGACTAATACATACATAGAAACACTTTTTTTTAAATTTAAAAGGACTTATTTTAAAAATAAACTAACTATAAAGTATGACATATATGAATGTCAAAACAAATATTAATATTATGGATGCTATTATTTAGGACAAATATAAATCAAATTTACTTTGATAAAATTCATGAAAAGTAGAGGAAGTTATATGAAAGTGATAAATTCATAAAAGTTGTTTTGAAATAAGTGAACTCTAAAGAAACCTTGGACTTTATCCATAACTTACAAGAATGTCATATAAACTCTCTGTTTATTTAAAATTAATTTCGAGTTTTCCAATAAATCACTTTCTTTGAAAAAGCTCCCTACATACCAACAAAATTATTTATGGAAAGTTATATTCAAACTATCATAGATTCCATTACTCAATCTCATTTATACACTGTTATTATGCCTTGCATACTGTGATAGGCTGCATGTTATAGACTGAGTGTCATTAAATGAAAGGTAGAAAATATATTTTGTTGTGTAAACCACCCAGTCTGTGGTATTTTATTTTGACCACTTGGGCACACTAATACAGATGTTGATTCTGTGAAGTGGGCTACTGCTGAAACAAATGGCTGAACGTGTGGAAGTGGCTTTAGAAATAGGTGATGGGTAGAGGCTGAAAGTTTAGATTTCCTTGAAAAGATTGTTGGTAGAAACATGCATTTTAAAGTCGATTCTGTTGAAGTTTCAGACAGAAATGAGGAATAGGTTATTGGAAACTAGAGGAAGAGCTATCCTTGTTATAAAGTAACAAGATAATTAGATGAAATGCATTCTAGTATCTTGTGGAAAAGAAAGCTTGTTAACAGTGAAATTAGATATTTTATTGAGATTTCTCAGCTAAGTGTTGAAGGAATGACTTGATGTTTCCTTACTGCCGACAATGTGAGTGGAGAATGATAAATTGAAGAAATTCTTCCGCAAAGAAACAAACAAGAGAATCTACGAACCAAAAACAGAACATGAAGTTTCGAAAAATGCCCAGCTTGTCTACATCCCCCAAAATGAAGTTATGCATTTTGAAAATTGACCCTGGTTAATCAACATTTGATAAGGACATTAGTGTGTTTGTGGGCCGTGGGCATAACAATCTATCTCAACACATAGCCAGGAACAGAGGTGCAATTAGATAGGCAGAAACACTGACAGCTGGAACAAAATAAAATGGACAAAATGAGGAAGAACGAAAGAAGCCTTTAAACTTGTATTATCTTCAAGAACAGGGAAGAATCGCCCATCAGTCCACGATCATCAGGGCAACCACTCCCACCCTGCGCCCCCGGGACAAGGCTTCTTTCTCTTTAGTTTTAGACAGTGGGGCCATCTTTTCAGTTTCTGCTGAAACCTCCCTAGAGAGCCATTATTAGGGGAGCCACCATAGAGAGCTGTGAGGCGTTGGGACGGTCCTGCAGAACAGCCGAGTTGACACTGCCACTCCAGCAGGCCAGGATGGGATAGAACTGAACCAAAGGTGATTCTTTTCAAAGCTTAAGTTATAATTAAATTTTCCTTTCTACATTTTAGACTTGCTTAAGCTCCATCACCTCTTTCTTCCTTTCAATTTACTCCTGGGAGGATGGAAATACCTACCCAATACTTGTCTTGCCATTGCTTTTTTAAAGTACACAACTTTTTCTAGGGTCAGAACTGGAGAGACATTTTGCTTCAAAATGAATGTTGCTTTGACTCTCATCTAGATCTAATTTAGATGATTTTGAAGCCAGACTTTGGAGTTTAGACTTTAGAGTTATTGCTGCAATACAAGAAGGCTGGGCTACTGAGAAGGAGTAAATGTATTTTAAAAGTCAGAAGGATATACTTTTTTTGGGGGGGGGGAATATTATGAAATAAATGTTTGTCAATCCAAAATATATATGTTGAAGCCCTAACCCTCAATGTGACTGGATTTGAAGATGGGACCCTAAGGAAGTAATTAAATGAGGTTAGAAGGGTGGGTCTCTGATAGAGATAGGAATAGCGTCCCCAGAGGCAGAGACACCAGAGATCTCTTTCTCTTTCTCTCCACACACAGACCATTTGAGGGCACAGCAAGAGGGCAGTGATCTGCAAGCCAAGGACTACAGCCCTTATCAGCAAACAAAATGACCAGACCTTGTTCTTAGGCTTCTAGCCTCTAGAAATAGATTCCCATTGTTTAGGCACAGAATACTCTATAGCATTTTTTTTCTCGCAACCTGAGCAAACTAAAACAATTTCTAAAAATATTTTTTTTTAAATATGTTCTCTTATATAGAGTTTTTCAGACAGTTTTGTAATGATTTTGAGAAATCAGAATTAAGTTCACATTTACATAGAAAGAAACTGAAGCTCCCAGAAATACAAAACCTTCTTGTATAATAGGATGGACTTAAGTGTCTTGTCCTGCCTAGAAGAGAAGCCCAGGAAACTTCCTAAAGAAAAAAAAATGGCAGAGGTGGCAGGTTGTGGAGAACAAGTTTTGAATAAAATTGACTCTCAGCAAGAGCAAGATGCCAATTAATTCCCACATGGTTCAAAGCAGACTTTCAAGCTCATTGCTAACTTAGTAATGGCCATGAATTAATAAGGAATTTAACACCAGCAAAGTAGGTTGCCCCACTTCTTTAAAATCATGTGAGCTCAAACCATGCATTCTAATTTGGGGTTTGGGCAACATGCTAAAAAGCGAAAATAAAAAGATATGAGGAAAGAGAAAATGGGAGTTTTACCAATGCTCTTAATGAAGAAAATCTTTTTATATATTTTATAAATATACTTAAGAATTTCAGTAGCATCTCTTTGTGTTACAACTAACCAGGTCTCCATTAGTTAGTAATCGTCTGTGTATGCAGGCATACATATTCATCACATGTAGAATTTGAAAATGATAAGAAATTTAATTATTATCCCAATACAGATTAGTGATAGAAAACAAAGAGAACTAAAACTGGTTATATAAGTGAACAGCAGGAAAAAAGATGGACAAAAGTAGTCATTTCCTAAGATTAAAGATGAAATATTAAGATAACATTTATTTTATAAATTGAGTTTCAGAATCATACTTAATCATTAAAATGTATATGTTATGTTGCAACTTTGTTTTTTTCATTTCAGATTAAATGAGGTACAAAAGATTATGTTACAATGTTTGCATTTGTTAGATAAATTCCTTGTTGTGACTGTGTCTCCCACCCGGAAGGGGGGCCACATACCTTTACATTGTGCCCATCAGTTAGGAGCACACTGATCCCACTCCCTCCCCCCTCTCCTCCCTCCCCACTCTCCTCTCCCTCAACTTGAACTGAATTGACTTTTTCTCTTGTGTGGATGTGTATTACTTCATCTATTGGCTCCATATTAGCATTCAGTACATTGCTTTTCCACTGGTACTTGATTTTCTATTTTTGCGATACTTGACTAAGAAGAATGTGTTTAACTCCATCCAGGTTAATACAAAAATGTAAAGTCTCCCTTTTTTTTTTTAAAGACTGGATAGTATTCAATGGTGTACATATGCCACAGCTTATTCACCCATTCATTGGTTGATGGGCACTTAAGCTGTTTCTACGTTTTGGTGATTGTAAGCTCACCTGTGATAAACAATCTAGTGCAAATGTCCTCATGATAAAATGATTATTTTTTTCTTCTGGGGAGATCCCTAATTGTGGGATTGTGGAGTTAAATGGAAGGTCTACTTTTAGTTCTTTGAGGATTCTCCATACTTCTATCCAAAAAGGCTGTATTAGTTTCCATTCCCACCAACAATGTAAAAGTGGTGTCCCCCTTCTTTCCATATCAAGCATCTGCAGCTTTGGGACTTTGTTATGTGAGCTGTGCTCAGTGGAGTTAAGTGATATCTTAGGGTGGTTTTGATTTGCATTTTCCTGATCATTAGGGATGATGAGCATTGTTTCATATGTTTGTTGACCAGTCATCTGTCTTCCTCAGAAAAGATTCTGTTCATGTCTCTTGCTCAGTGATATATAGGATTATTTGCTTTTTTTTTCATTTTGATTAATTTGAGTTCTCTATAGATTCTAATTATCAATCCTTTGTTAGATTAATAACATATCTTTTCCTACTGTGAAGGCTGGCTGTTTTCTTTAATGGTTGTGTCCTTAGCTGTGCCAAAGCTTTTCAGTTTAATTAAGTCCCAATTGTTTAATTTGGATGGTATTAGTGATTGCCAGTGATGTCTTCTTCATAAGATCTTGGCCCAAGCTGATGGCCTCAAGAGTTTTTTCCATACTTCCTTGGGATTTTTATGGTTTCATTTCTTAGATTCAAATTGCTTCTCCATCTTGAGTCAATTTTTGTAAGTGGTAAAAGGTGAGGGTCCAATTTTAGCCTTTCATGTGTGGCTAACCAGTTCTCCCTACACCATTTCTTGAATAGGGATTCTTTTTCCCAGTGTATGCTTTTGTTTGGTTTATTGAAGATCAGATGGAAATTGGAGGCTGGCTTCATCTCTACGTTTTCTATTCTGTTCCATACGTCTGTGTCTCTATTTTTTGTGCCAGTAACACACTGTTTGGATCACTGTGCATTTGTAATATAATCTGAAGTCTAGTAGAGTGATGCTTTGGCTTCCCTTTTCTTTATTAAGAATTGCCTTAGCGATCCAGGGATTTTTCTGGTTCCAAACAAAGCAAAACACTATTTTTTTCCAGTTCCTCAAAATATGATGTTGGTATTTTGATGGGGATCACATTAAATTTTTTGCTGCTTTGGGTAGTTGTAGATATTTTAACAATGTTGATTCTTCCTAGCCATGAGCATGGTATGCTCTTCCATTTGTTAATGTCTTCTTCTATTTCTTTTCTTAGGGTTTCATAATTCTCTTTGTAAGGATTCTTCCCCTCCTTGGTTGGTTATATTATCAGCTATTTTATTTTCTTTGTAGCTACTGTGAAAGACACTGTTTCCCTGAATTTATTCTTAACTTGGCTGTTATTGTCATATATAAAAGCGACCAGTTTATGGACATTTATTTTATACCCTGAGACATTACTTGATTTCTTGATCACTTCCAGAAGTCTTTTAGTTGAGTCTCTGAGGTTTCCGAAGTATAACATCATTTCACTGGCAAACAGCAAGAGTTACAACTTTAATTGTGTAAACTTTATATCTAGATAAGTCTTTTTTAAAAATGTATCTACTTTTTATTAAATGATAGCTGTGTGTGTTAATGCAATCATGGGATACAGTGTGGTGTTTTCATATACAATTTGAATTATTTTCATCAAACTGGTTAACACAGCCTTTATGTCATTTTCTTAGTCATTGTGTTAAGACACTTATATTCTACTTTTAGAAAGATTCACTTGTACCCTTGTAAGATAATGGATTGACTTTTATGTAATATAATGTTTTAAGCTTTTTAATTAAATTGATAGGAAATAACATAAAACATTAATTGGTATTTTAGCAACAAAGTTGGTATTCTAAACAGTCTTCAAAATACAAATATGACAAAGAAATTATATAGAAAGAGTTACATTTTTGATATAAAAGAAAGTCTAGACAGGTCTCCATAGTACTCATCTGAGAATAAAGTAATGAGGAGAGGAATCTTGGTCTAATGTCAGTATAAGGCAGAGGCGTCTATTCCCTTATGCTGGTTACTGACCCATGTAGTAAGTGTTCTGCTAATGCACATAGCTGAGAAACAAGACGCATAACTCACTCAGCTGATTACTGACTTGCATTTCGTCTTCACATATGAACCCCCAGAGCTGGGACAGGGAATCCACACCTTGATTTGCCACCTGCTTCTTCCTCCCTCTAGGTTTATTCTCTGCAAGTCATCACTTGAGGATCTTTTTGTGCATTGTCATTAAACCCCCCAAAGAATTCTGTTATCCAGGTATTATTCTCCCCATTTTATAGATAAGAAACTCAAGGCTGAAGTTTATTATCCAGTCACAAAGAAAATGAGTGGAAAAAATGAAGTTCAAAACTCATTTCAAAATCCATTTTCTATCCTTTATAAAAAGCAGCTCCAGATGTACTAGAAAATGTTCATCAGGCCAAAAAATGCAATTTTACCTTAGTTTTCTCTGCTTATGGATCTGTGAGTCTGCTTCCTGTGTTCCTATAATACAGTTTTACAGAATCTAAACTGGGTCAGTCCTGAATGGTATAATTAAATGAAACTGCTGTGTTTTCCTAACATTCTATAGCTTCGTATTTACCTCCCCTTTCCCTACCCATAAGAGATACTTGCTCTACCGTAAGCAACTTGAGCTGTGGTCTACTTCTGATCCTCTTTTTCTTCTCCAACCATATTGTCAATGTAAGAGCTAAAAATCAGTATCAGACACTACAAGTGACTCATAGAAGCTTCCAGTCTTAATTTCCCAAGAAATATTTAGATTTAAAAGCTTCACAGTCTGAAGATCAGCAATGAATGTGTAGGGGAATCATTCATCAAGATTTGCGTTAAAAGAAAATGGGTACTAAAAGTTCTGTCAAGTAGACAAGAATTAAAATAATTCAATATAACAGTCAACTCTCCATCCTAATTTAATATAAAGAATTAAAACTGAGTTACTTCTTTGGGTACTTCAACATTATGATGAAAGAATATCAGCTAGACTGATGAGATGTCTTATCTTAAGTATGTAGCTGATTCAAAAATCAATGTGAAATAACATCACTAAAATAATAACTAAAGTGCAATACCAGGTATATAGGCTTCTAAAAATATTTGTGTTTATTAACATTTGTGACATATTGTGATATTTTATTTGTGACTTTCTTAAATGTCAATAGATTTATTTATAAATTCTAGCACTGGCAGTCATTTGGAATTAAGTCATTAGTTAAGTTAACAACAATGCACAATACAACCTTATCAAATTTGCATAATGAAACATAAGAGAGAAAAAAATGATCACGGAGACAACTTCAAGTATGAAATACAGATAAAACTTTAAGAGCACTCAATACCCTTATTTGGTCTATCCTAACAATATAGAGGTCAAGATCACAGTGTGGATGATACAAAGGCAATGTGACAGTGTGATGCCACACATGAGTTCAAGTAGCCATTGGTAATATAAAATAATATTTGTTATCTAAATTCAAAAAATGATTACCTTGAAACATTGAGCAGGACTCTTAAGAGATTAAAATATGATATTGCAAAGATAAATATGTCATGTTAACAAAAATAGAGTGTATACAAATATGTCAAATTAATTTTACTTCCAATTTGTGATTAAATGAATGATGTGTCTTAATGCTAATAACGATTTGGGGACAAAGAAATATAGGAATTTTTTTGTTTCTTTTGCTTTTTTTTCTGTTAGTTTTCCATCAATTCTTGGGTGTTCTCCAAGGCTAAACAACTTCTCCAGCATATTTCCACTAATTGAACTACGTAGACTGTAATGATAGTCAGTCTAATGAATGTCAGTGGATTCTAGTGCTGAAGCTGCTGCCCAAGAGAAATATTATTTCTTGTCTAGTTTTATCTTTGTCTCGATCTGCTGCATTTTATGCCATCTGAATGGCATTCTATTCAATACACTTGCTAATTCTTCAGCTACCACCAGCAAAATCTTTGCTATACAGCCCACCTGACCTTTTATTCAAAGGTAACAAAATGAAGTTAAAATATTCCACTGTTCTTAATTACTACATATTCACATGGTCTTTGTACTCTAAAAAAATAGTGTTCCATGCCCCAAATGATATTTGTGACTTCCTTAAATGTCAAACAGCAATATGAAATAGAGTAGCCTTCACACTGTGCCAGGACTCCCAGTTGAATTTTTCTGGTGGCAGGTTAAGTTAATGAGGCTGTTATCCCTGCTAAGTTCCAGTTTTCTGAAATCACCTACAGAATATTTCACACTCCTGTCATTCATAGCAACACTGCGACTGGAAGATTATGGGAAAACTTCTGTATGCTGTCTAACCAGTAATTAAACCTCTCTTTAAAATGAATAGTGCATTTTTAATAGTTTCTCGGGAGATTTCGTGAACAACATGTGTTCTTTTAAGCAAGAGCTCATCCTTCATCAACACCTAAATGCACACCGAAGTTCAGTGGCTTTTTCAGCCGGATGCCTGCACATTACATCATCTATCTTCCTGGCACAGCAGCCGTAGTGGAACAGCCGCATTAACCTGTCACGGTGTGATTCAGGAAGGAGTGTGGGTTTCAAAGGAGCTTCATTTTGGTTACTAGATCAGAGCTATAAAGTGAAGGGGGTCTGTGTAGATGTGTGTATACAAATATGTGCCAAACAGAGCCTTAAAATTCCCTCTGACAAAGAATCTAGGACTTTCTGAAAAATAGCCTGGAGTAGAGGTGAATAAGCAACTGAAAGTTTTAAGAACAAAGGTCATTCCTTATACCATATTCTATCCTTCTCTGGCTTTGCACATTTTTTTATGCATGTGGGAATCCTGCACTAATTTCTAGGTTTACATGCAAATAAGGAGAATGTTCTCATTCACAAGTAATAATAGTTCAACAAAGATAGCGGAAGGTATGCATGCAATACAGAAAACCCTCTTGGGCCAGGCAAATATCTATTATTATTTCAGTCAGGGTTATGAAGAAATTCCTGAATTAGTTTTCAATGTACTTGTAACATTCTACATTCCTACCAGCAAACGATCAAAGTTGTTTCTACACATGCTTGCCCGAATTTGCTATGGCTGGTCCTCTAATTTTAGAGTTTTTACTGTTGGTGTAGCATTATTGAATTGTAGTTTCATTCACACTGCATGAGAGTGTAATGAATGATATTCATCTTCTTCCCATGAGCTTCTTAACCATCACTGCACCATCTGCAATGAATTGTATGTTCAAGTCTATTATTTTTTTAACATGTTTCTTAATAGTTGATGTGAAAGTTCACTTCATATTATATTCAGCAAGCCCTTGAGCATATATGCTGTTTAAAAATATTTTCGTTCAACTTGTGGCTTGTTTTTTTCGTTTTCATAACCATATGGTTCAAAGCAATAATTCTTAATTTTGTGGAAATTCAATTTATTATATTTTATTTACATAAATCATGATTCTGGTGTTTTACATTAAAACCTTGGTCTGAATTAAATCACAAAAGAAAGATTATTTCCTATGTGATGTTCAGAATTTGTGTAATTTTAGGTTTTCTCATTTAGGCCTATGGGCCACTTTACAATAATTTTAATTTATATTGTAATATTGTAATATATGGATCAAAGTTCCAAATTGCTTATCATATATGATTGATGCAGTATCTTTCTGGAAGGGTCTTAAACTAAATTGTATTATATAATCAACTAATTTATTCACGGTTTCGATATATTCATAATTTATTAATTTTTTATTTCTTGAATAATCTTGGACGCTTCTTGTCATTTTTAGAATATGTCTATTAAACTTGAATTGCCAGATAATTTGCACAAAATGTGCAAATATAAGGTTATAACAATATTACCCTGTTATCCTCTTAATATCTGTAGAATCTGTAGCAATATAATCTCTCATTTCTGATATCAGTGATTTTATCTTCTTTTCCATCTAGATTGGTATGATTACATTACATTCAGAAAACATACTTGTTTGATTTGGATTATTTTACATATATCAATACTTGTTTTTTTAGCCCAGAATACAATCTGTTAGATTGCACACTGAATCAGAATGTACATTCCAGTGTGGTTGATGGAATGTATTGTACATGTTAATTAGATTAAGTTAGCTGGTAGAGTATGGAGAACCTGTGACTTCTTTTATCAGTTATTGAAAGGAGTTCCTGGAGTCTTCAACTATGATCCTTAATTTGTACTTTTCTTCTGACAGTTTTATTAGTTTTTACTTCAGATATTTTGAAGCTCTTTCATTTAGCACATAAATCTTTCAAACTCTGTGTCTTCTAGATAAATTTTCCCTCCCTTTTATAGTAGAATGATCTTCTCTGTCTCTGGTCATCTATTTGGCTCTTTTCTGTTTGATATTAATATAGACATTCCAAGTCTCCAGCTCTGCTGTTGTTGTTAGTGTTAGCCTGGTACTTTATTTACTCTCTTCTACTGTTACTAGATTTGTTTCCTAATTTAAAATAAGATCCTTGTAGACAGTATGTAATTGTATAACTTGAATTTTTCTCAAACAAAACTAGCTACATTCAATGTGATTTCGCACATAGTTTGGTGTAAAGCCATCATATTGTGTTTTTTTTCTATCAGTCTTATCTTTTTTATTGTTTCCTATTTTCTGACTACTTTTGAATTATTATGATCCTTTTATTATCTATAGCTTGTTAATGTGCTATATTTCTTCACTGTATTGTTTCAGTGGTTGCTGTAGGGTTTATGGTATGTCTAATCAATATAAAGGAGCCTACACTAAATTAAAATTTAGGCACTCCAGATGTATGCTCTAATTTCTCTCATCCAGCCTCTGTGCTATTGTTACGTATTTTACATTTAATTATTTTACAAATAAACAAAATTAATTATTTAGTTTTGCTTTAGAATAGTTTTTTAAGATCTGCAACAATTAAGAAAAACAAATCTCATACTTACACATGTAGTTGCTGTGTACAGTCCTCTTCACCATTTTGGTACAGTTTGATACCAGGTACAGTTTGATATGGTATCCTTATTTTTACTGAAAGCTTTGGTTAACATTTCTTATAGTGAAGTCTGCTGGTCATGAATTCTTTGAGCCTGTGTAGTTTTATTTTACTTTCTTTTTTTGCCATCAGTACTTTAAAGCTGTTCCATTTCTCATAACTTGCATTGTTTTCTGCGAGAAATCTGCTGTTACCCTGGCCTTTATTCTTCTGCACATTTTCTCTGTCTACTCTAAAGATTTTCTTTTTTAATCATTGGTTTTGTAGAGGTCAATTAGAATGTGTCTTGTTGTCGGTTCCCTTATTTTCTGGTATTTTCATTTCATGGACCTTATTGTGGATAGTTTTTGTCAAATTGAAAAAAAAAAAATTCAACTGTATTTCTTAAATACTTTTGGACCTCTGCTTACTTTTAAAGGTGACATTTACATATATATGTGTGTGTGTTTGCCTGATTATATATGCAGAGGATTCATTGATAACCTATTCGGGTTTTTTTCATCCTTTTTTCTTTCTATAACTTATTTCATAGTTTCATATTTTGGTGTCTTGAAGTATTAGTTATTTCTTTCTTCTGATATCAGTGCTGTCCAGTCTGTTTTTCATACCTGACTACATAGTTTTTTAATCTCTAGAAGTTCAATTTGGTTCTTTTAAAATATATACAGGGTGTCCATAAGTTCTGTGCAATTTGAAATTGCACCCACACTTATGGACACCTTCTGTTTCATGTCTTTATGGAACAGATTGAGTATTTTCTATTGCTTCTTGGATATATTTTGAAGCAACACACGTCTGCTTTGGACTGACATGTGTGCTTCAAAGTGCATATTTTATAGTCTCAAACCCTAGTGCGACTATATTTGGAGACAGTATCCTTACAGAAGGAATTAAAGGTAAGTGAGTTTTGGAGGGTGACATCTTGATCTCATAGGAGTAGTGACCTCATCAAAAGATGGAGAGAGAGCAGCACTCTTTCCCTCCCTGTGCACACACACTGATGAAAGGCCATACGAAGACCCAGCAGGAAGGCAGACATCTAATACAGATATCTCCACCAGGACCCAACCAGCTGGCATCCTGCTCTTAGATTACCATTCCTGGGGACTGTGAGAAAATAAATTGTCTGTCATCTAAGTCACAGAGTCTATGGCAGTTTGTTATGATGACTGAAGCAGACTAAGACAAAATTTTGATCACCATTTCAATATCCATTTTATCATCTACTCTTATTTCTGGATAAATTTTGAATGAATGTTTTTGTTCATCAAAATGAATTGTGTTTTCTTGCATCTCTGCATTAAAAGTTTTGATTGAATAATATATCTTGTGAACTCTACCCCGGAGTTGATGGATATGTGTATAATCTATACATTTATTCTGGGATATGGTTTACTTATTTTTTAAAAAAAGTTTAATTACTATTACAACTAAACAGCATTTTTAGTAGTAATTTCACCGACAGTTCATGGTCAGTAGCACATGATTATTAGAACTCACATGAATACTTGAGGGGGACCTTCTGAGAATCTCACAGGAATTCTGAATGGAATGTTCTCTTCCCTTCTGAATTCTTCCTTTTAAGCCTTATCCAGCTTGTGTTTTCCAATCTTTTAGATACATCTTTATCAGTTTGACTCTTAAAGCCTTTCATAATTGCCAGTTTTCTACTGAGATATTTCTTAGGTTTCTCTTTGTGGATAATGGAGACAATGAGGAAGGAATAAGTCTATGGCATCTGTTCTGACTGTAATTCAGGATTGACTTCTAAAGCCAATGCAGGGTAAGCAGACCACAGAAGCATCTCTCTTCTTGAATGGTATTTGAGGAATTACTAATTCCATTGTCTCTAACAGTAATGAAACAGATGCACCATACAGTTCAAGAGTCCAAATCACAAGAAAAAGTGAAAGATGACGAGTTAAAATAGGTATTTGACAAACAGAAAGTTATGCAATAACAATGTATCTCCTGGCAGTGCTTGTAATATAGTATTGAACCCCTCCCCATCTCGCTCCATGAGGGAAGCCTTCTTTGCCCCTATAAAATTTTCTCAAATTTTGGAAAGATAATATACAACTCAGAGTTCTCAAATACATATATGTTAAAGTATAAAAGTTGTTGAATGAAGAAAGTTTTCTATAATCCTTTTGTCAGGAGGAAAATATTTTATTTTTGTCCTTAATCTCTTTTTCATTTTCTAGAAACTGAGAAAGTTATTCTATTTCAAAACAAGGCTAATTTTGTAGAAATTATGAATTTGTTATGTTATCCCAGAATAACAATGTCTTCAGTCAAATGCTTACCCTCTGTTCCCTGAGGCCTTAGCCCTATTCTTACCTCTGACTCCAAGAAATTCTGACCAAATAACCATTTTAAAAAGGCAGGTCATGACTAAGATCTTGCAACCTGATGGAATAAGACCGCATACTTAATACTCTCAGTCACTCCTTATTTATTCATGTTTTACTGCAAATAGAATTATGCTGATACCATTGTTTGTGTTGGAAGCAATAGAATGCTCAGGTCTGGTTCTGCTTGTTTGAAGCTGCAAATAAATTTGTGAAACAAAATAAACAATCAAATAAAGCTAGTGGCCCATGCTCTCAAACCAGTGAAAAGTTTGTGGCATTAATATGAGCATTGTCAAGTTGGTCCAAGTTGAGTAATGACAGTTAGAATATCAGAAAGTAATATTGAAGAACAGATGAGGATATAAATTAAGAAAAAGTAGAACACTGTTCTTATCATGTCAAGGCTTCCTTGTGAAGTAGTCAAAGTTAGACAAGGTAAATAACTAAATGACGAGCTGCCTTCATTGGAATTTGTCCAAATATGCCCTGAAGTACTTCTTATTCAAACATGGTATATTGTGCGGCAAGACATCTATTTAAAACTGGCACCTGTGAAACGATAGATGAATAATATGCTGGTTCATAAGACACCCTCTCTTTACTTGTTGTGAAAGTCGACATTTGCCTATTGCACAAGGCTTCTGTAAGACTTTCTATTCTCCTTCCTTCGAGTAAATAATCGGGGACGGGGGGAATCAAGCAGGTTGTTACATTTTAACATTGTAATTTTCAGCTGTGGGATTTGTTTTTTCATTTCAAAAGTGATGGGTGGCACCTGTGGCTCAAAGGAGTAGTGCGCTGGCCCCATATACTGGAGGTGCTGGGTTCAAACCCTGCCCCAGCCAAAAACTGCCAAAAAAAAAAAAAAAAGTGACAACCTAGCAGTTTATACAGAACAGTGAGTGAATAATCAGTTGAAGTGGTTATTGTTATTAAATATAAACATGCTGAACAGTTAAATTTACCAGTGTAAATCATCAAAAACTTTGCTAGAATTTTTAATATATTCCTACATTCACTAACTTTTGTCACTCCATCAACTCCTGCACATGAAAAGTGCAGGAGTGCTACTTTTTCATGTCAAAGAAAAGAAAATCATTCATAAGGGTAGGAGGTATTTATGGGTGTGTATGTGTACTATTGTGCTATTTTTTAAAGAGACACAATTAAAAGCATTTTGTGTATAATTATATTAATCATAGGTGTGGAGGACAGACTCCACCTGCCCATGTGTATAGGTTAAACTTGTGACTTACTCTTACCTATAGAACGTGGGAAAGTGGTGGAATATCACTTTTATGATCATGTTAAGATGCATGTAAATCCATCTTCCTAGCAAACTCACATTCTTTCTGTTATATAAAATTTAGGGGGACCACTGTTTTGGAGTGAACTCCTAAACTAGTCCCCAATAGACCTAATCAAAATGGAATCACTCATGTTAAGTACCATATAATTAGAGTGATTAAACACAGGAAAACCCCTACAAAGGCCAATAAGGAAGGAAGGAAGGGAAATTAAAAGGAAAAACAAGGCTTCTGTAAAAAACCTGAACCAGCATGATGAAAACGTCCCCTCCGGTATAACCCTCACTAGATAAATAATCTAAAGTAAGTCGATGTTAACCAATCTGCCTTTTGTATTAATGCCCTTCCTCTGTTTTTACTCAAGCTCCTTTATGAAAAACAAGTGTTCAGCCATCTCAGAGTGCCTTTTCTACTCTATAGATGGAATGATGTCCAATCATGTGTTGACAATAGGTGTCAATTTGATATTTAAATTATTTTTTGAAATTTTGTTTTTCAACACTCCTGTTTCCTTCTTTGTTGATATTAAGTGAGCTGCCATAAAGTTAGTGGTTATGTTTAGATGACCCTGTGACAAGAAACAGAAAGTAGTTGGGACCCGAGAAGGACCTCTAGACAAGAGTGAAACCTTCAGACTGTGACAATAGGGCATCGATTCTGTTAGTTAACTGAGGGAGCTGAGATGCATCTTTCCTTGACTGGTCCTCTAATGGCACAGCAGCTCCAAACAAAACCTGGGTCACTATAATTCTCAATCATTTGCTCATTTTATCTTTTCTCTTTGTTGCTTAAACATGTTAGTCACAATTATGTAGAAGTTATCAGAGGATAAATCTCATCCTTAGATTGTCTGTGTGCTTTTTGATATCAACTGTTTTCTTGAGTTTTATGGTCATATAGTTCCCGTATCTTAGAATGTGCACTGATCTTTTATTGAAAATGTGAAACATTGTTCATGAAACAAGTCAAACATTGGAGAGGTACCAGATGATGTTATCACCAGATGAATTCAGCTTGTTTTTCTAGGAGGCAGAGAGAGATGGGTAGCTGATTACTTTACTCCAAATATAGACTGAATCTCAATAGGAATATTAATAAATTCACTCTACCTTTTTTAAGAGTCTACTTCTAGGGTATGGGTCTCCTGGTCTTTAGAAAGAATCATGGTTCATGGTTGCCAGAAATCCTTTCCCCGTGAGGTAGCATCAATTATGTCTCCTTAGGATCACAAGCCTTCTGAGAGCTCCATCTGCTTTGAGATATTTTCTTCTGCATTTTATGCACCTGCTTCATTTAGCTTCAAAATCAGAAAACAACTGATGGAAAAAGTAGACATAGATTTGAGACCTCTTAAGAGTCCAATGTTGTTTTCCCAAACTCTCCTAGAGAACATGAAAAGTTCTGTTGCCTTCTCTGTCATCCTGAGAATGACCTTTGCTTGGGTAAATTCTGAGTTTGAGAATCCTTGGTTCTCAATCTCCTCTTCTGTGCTCAGAAATGGAAAAATTCCCTAGGAAAAAGTGACTACCCAATGACCCCTCTATTCTTTAAGCTTTAGAAACTTTCTAATGCTTTTAAAGAAACAACCTCTTTATTTTCTCATTATTTTGTAGTTACTCTCAGTAGGTACCTTGATTTGCTTCAAGCTACTCCAACCTGCACAAAATCAAACGTCC
Source organism: Galagoides demidoff (assembly GCA_963574575.1). Taxonomy (NCBI): domain Eukaryota; kingdom Metazoa; phylum Chordata; class Mammalia; order Primates; family Galagidae; genus Galagoides; species Galagoides demidoff. Next base: position 46,500 of record CAUYQV010045057.1, on the reverse strand, counting down.
TTCCCCATTTGTCTTCACTTCCTAATACTATAGGTGATAGATACATACATACGTAGGCAAATAGCTTGTTTCTTGTAAACATCAGACAATGAGGTCATTTTCTTTAATGCTTTCACTCTGGTACTTAAAATGATGACTTTGACTTTTATCTACAAGTTCTCCAATAATTTTGTGACATGCTTATAAATCACTTTCAAAACATATATGTTTTCAATTTCTTTTAGCTTTGTCATTTATATTCCTGAGAAAAATTTGCACATCACTTCATCCTGTAGGTGAAGTGATTGCTTTCTAAGACAGTGACACTAATATTGTAGTGACATTTATCATTGATGCTTTTCTGTGTTAGATATGCTAATTCTTTGGTTTACTCACCTGTTTTACTTATGTAATAATATCAAGTAGCTTCCTAATAATGACCGTATGGGAAGAATATATTTGAAGGCTTATAACCTTGTGTATCTTCCATCTACCCTCAGAAGTTATTGGTATTATGGTTTAAAAAAATGAGGTCTAAGAAGATAATCATGTTTCCTAATCATTGTAGAACATTGCTCTAATGTTTAAGATCCTGAGTAACTGTTGAAAAATCTGGTATCTTTTTAATTTTTGCTTTTTTCAGTATGACATGTAATTCTCTCAAAAAGCTGTTGGTATATGAGGTCAGAGAATTAAGTTTGTAAACATATCCTATAAAAAGTGCTACATACCTCATTACTAAATACATTACTGTCACCTTTGAAGTCCTCCCCTCAGGAAGCTAGGTACTGACCCCAGTGCCCAGTTCACCCTTTAAAGCAATTTTTAAACTCTTTTTATGGAATGGTTACGAGAGCTGTCATCACAGGAGGTCTGACAAGTTTGTGAATTCATCCTGGAAAAAGTGTTTTGAAGGGTGGACGAGGTGCTGGCATCAGTGCATAGCTTCCCAAGGTGAGGAACTCAAAGGTGACCACAGTGATATTCAGCAATGAGTTGTGCAGCACTTTTAGTAGGATGAGTTCTCAAAGTTAATTGTTCAACCTCATATATATGGTAAAGAAGTAATCTTGCCCAGAGAGAGAACTGGCCTTTGCCCCCATATCCTGGGAAGTAATCTCCAACCCCTTGGTATGTCCTGCCTGATAAGAGCATTCTTATTTCCCAGGGACTTTGGGCACACCAGACAGTCTATCAGAGAAGAAGAATTTTTAGTGGAAGCTTAGGGTCATATGCTAACACCTCAGTATTCAGAGTGAGTGGAAACTAATGTCAGTCATCTTCTCAATTCACAGTCAAGTTTTCCTTTAGCAAGTGATTCATCAGTAATTAAGTTCCATTTGAGCTGTATGTTACAAAAATGTCTCAAAGCTTTAGTTTTCCACTCTAGATGAAGCTTCACATTGTAGGAGTGAAGTTTGTGGACTGAAATAGAAATCCTAAAATCTAACTATGTACTTTGGAAATAACTAGATATCAGTGCATCTTCCCATGTAGAATTTATTTTTGTTTAGATTTGATGTGGAAAGAGGTACCAGCATGTATACTAATAAAAAGAGGAATAGCCATGTTGTTTGTAATTACATCAATGGAAAGTCACAAAGTGAAGATGTGGCTTTCAAAATAATATGGAAAAGGAAGATTGGCTGTTTCAGTGACCAGCATGATTCCTCTACAGATCATATAGCATGCACCCTTCATTTATTAAAAACTTCATCAACATTTATTATAGGGTGCAGTCAAAATGCTGAATATATGGAAATAATACAATCTTTGGGACTATCTTTGGCACTATCATTCAAGGTGTAAAATATGTTCTTTGCCATTTTGTTGATCTTTCCATGAATTCTATAACTTTAAAATTTTCCCATTGGAAAGTTGTAATTATGCCAACAGTATATTGTTTTAATTTTATTTTTAAATTTAATGTTTATATTATTTAATAATTTTTGTCATTTTAATAGTCTCGTGACCTTCAGAGGTAAGGTGACTTACTTTTAGTAATAACCTGTTAACACTCCAGTGACATCCTGGATGACTTTTACTTTAAACATAACTTGCTTCCCAAGGGCAATGAAACCTTTGCAGATTAAGTCAATATTTGACCTCTTTATGTCCAAGTGGAATAGGACGATTTTTCCCCCCAAGAAAATCAGTCTTTATTGGAATTTAGACTCATTAGATGAGATGTCAACTCATTAGAACAATCTAATCATTTGGTAAAATGAGTCAGTATTTATCAGCTACTGAGAGAAATTCAGGAAGGAAATTTTGACTACTTTAACATAGAATAATGAAATGAGATTGAGACATTCACCTTGGCATAGAGTAATCTGATTCTCTAAAGTAACAAATGACTTTCTGGTTAATATAGAATTGTGCATAATGCCAACAAACAAGAGGAGTACACGAGAACAGCTCTATGTTTCACCAGTGTGTCATTTTGAGGAGGAATGGAAATATGAATGAATGCTGAATGAAAGTAATTAATTCCACGGGAAAATAAATTTTAGCTGGAAAGCTACATTGGTAAAACATTATACAAAAAATAAGTTACGATAATGAAATTTGAATTAAAAGGCATTTTTTGACTGCAAAGTGAAACATTTAAAATTATTGAGATTCTTAATTAAAATCAAACTCAACCCAAAAATATTGAAAAATTACAGATTTATGAAAGTTATTTGAAAGACATCTTCACGTTTGGGTTATGAAGACTCTCATAGCAATTTCTAATCAGAATATGATTGCCAGCATGCTTCTCTTGACAACCATGTTTGAATTTCATTGGGTCTAACCACATTAGATGCGGGAGTAGCAACATGGCAATCCAACAATAAATATCAAGATTAAACTTTTCTCCATATTTCTGTGAATTATTCTACTATCTATGTTACATTCCTTGCCTCACCTATTTTATCACCAAAATGAACATAGAGCCACTGTAGAAGACACAAGAAATATACATTACAAAATTTCAATTCTTCCTTCCTCACTTCCATTTTTATGAAAAACAATATTCATGGAATATACTCTCTAGCCTAAGCTTACTTATTAATATGAGGAATCTAGCAATAAATACAAAAATAATCGTTCACATGGAACTCACACTGTAGTAAATAAGACAATAAAAAAAAAAAACAAGACTGAGTGAAGAACTCAATTACAACTTGAAATTTATCTTAGAAATGACACAGTGTAACCTAAACATTTGTTTCATAGCAATCTGTAGCAAATAAAATAAATAAATCAGAAACGATTTAGATTGTATGTTAAATACTGCTAAATAAAAAGGAGAAAGAGTAGTTTAGGAAAGAAGTATGTACGAAGTTGAAGTGTCAGAATGGGCAATGAAAGCTTCCTTGAAAATTTGAATGTAAACCTGAGTGTCAGCTCACTTCCCCAAGACGTGCAAGCTTAGCAAACATGAGAATGTCAGCTTGGCTCCCAGTATTAAGAAGAGAGCAGAGGAACTGAGATGGGAGTGATAAGTGAGGACAGAGGCTTATAGATCACTTTAAGGACTTTGACTCTTACTCTGATTAAAAGAGATAGCCATTAGTAGGTTTTGTGCAGAGAGTGACAGGATCTGACATATATTCAATACTCATCTTGTACAGGGTTCTTCTGGTCTTGGGTTTATGAAACTATCCATTTATACAGTTCAACTTCCAAATGCACACAAGAGCTCCCATATTCTTGGTGCCAATTATCTAACTCAAATTTATATAACCTACCCAACAGTCTCTACAATTTATGGGTCACAGTTAGCTGGCTAACAGTATCACAGAATTTCTATCCAGCAGAAAAGACAAAGTTTTAACAAAATGTAGTCTACAAACATACCTTAATCAGTTGTTATGTTAAACACTATAGAGGAAAAGTTAAAAATAAAGTTCATTCATTTATAGACTCTATTTTGTTCCATTGAGCTACATCTAACGCTGTGTTTTGTTACTTTAAATGTATTTTTTAAAAATCATGTAGTTTAATGTTCTTTGGTCTTCTCTATTGCTTACTATTTTAGGGTCTTTGCGTTTCCATGTAAATTTTAGAAAATGTTTGCCGTATAAATTTTTGGAAAGTATTGTATTTTATGTTTAATATAGGTGAGTTTGGAAGATTTATATTTGGTATATGTAGGAGATATTTTGCGGAGATGTGTGCAGGTGTAAAGAAAGGTAAGGTGGCAGGTGAACCTGACGGTGAATGAAAAGGTGTATTTTGGTACATGTGTGTAAACTTGTGCAGGTATTCTTGTGTTTTATATATGGTTACAACTTTTGGTGTTTGCGTTTCATTGATTTACCTGCAGGATTTGATATTCTTTATCTATTGTATGTAGTATCTTTAAAGGAAAGATTTTTAAAACATCTTTGATAGAAACATAAACTGATAAAACTGATTTAAATAAACACAACTTATTTTGTTGTTCCCTTCAATCCACTTGCTAATTTCACTTGTGAATTCTAATAATAGTGATAGATGCATTTCTATGTACAAAATCACAAGTTATTAACTAAGTCAGATTTTGTTTCTTATTAATACTTGTATGTTTAATTTATTTTCCTTGTTGATTGGACTAGCCAAATTCACCAATAACATGTAAGATAAGATATGTGATATAGCATGTGACTTAATTTTTTCCTATTCAAAAGAAAAAAAAACAGGTTGTTTGGTAAATTTTCGTTGTTGTTGTTGTTTAGTTCTTTTTTTAAAGATACTTTATGTGAAATTTAGAAAATATCTTCTGTTCCTGCTTTGCTATATAAATTTTTTTCTAATTATTAGTGTCAAGGTTGTTAGTGTTAATTCTTCGTGTAGTAAGATAATAAGATGATATTTATCTATCATTTACTCATAGGTGGAAAATTCTGATTGATATTTGAACATGTAGCAACATTTGATTTTCTAATATAAACTCATTTTGATGAAGGTATATTACATTTTTCAAGTTGTGGTTGGTTAATATTTTATAAATCATTTCACTTACACTCAGAAGTGACTTGATATATAGTTTTTTTCTTCTTATATAGCCTTGGTTAGTTTCATTATGAAAATTTTGCAGACCTCATAAAACTCATAGGATCATGTTTACATCTCTACTATTATTTAGGAGACTGGGTGTATTCTGGACATTTTTCCTTAAATATTTAGAAGCATGCAAACTATTAATTCAAGGGATTATTTGAAAATAGAATTTAAATGCAGATTTAATTCCTTTAGTACATAGGTAAAAATTCAAATATTTTAAATTTTTGTGTTGTCTTTAATAAGTTATAGTTTCAGGAAACTTTTATGTTAAATTCAAAGCCTTATATATGTTGCCATTAATTTGTATATATGGCAATCTAATAATTTTTTAAAGATTCTATAATTTTCATCCTTATGTCATTAACATTATTATTAAGCATCTGTTAAGTATATTATCAATTCATTCAAAAATATGAGGAAGGACTTACAAATATGATCTTTCAAGGTAGAACTTGTGAATTTATCATAAATAAATGCACCATAGTAAATGCACCAAAAATATTATGTTAACAATTAGTAAAGGCAAAAAACACACACACACACAAAAAAAACAATTAGTAAAGGCACGAGAAGACAGATACATGTCACAAGAAAAGTTTCTTCTAATTTGGAAGGTTTTAAAATGCAATTTTTCCACTGAATTACAACCAATTGATATGCTTGTGTATGGCATTTTAGTATGCTCCAATAATAAAAATGAAATACAAATATGAATTCCAAGAAACTATAATTGCACAATACTGATTTTGGTTGAAATAAATTAGAAATATGAATCAATTTTGGTCATTTATTCTAATTAAAAAGCTTTTTCATTTTATAATGAATAGCTAAGTTTAAATATAAATTTCAATGAGTAAAAATGTCCTTTAAAAACATAACTTCTTTGTAAAAAAAAATACTTCTTTTGAAGGATCTTTTTTTATTATCTACAAGTCAATATTTTTGCATTTCTCTCAATATTATTGAATTTTAAAAGATCAAATTTTTATGGTTTATTGAAACATTTGAAAAATATTTATATGACTGAGAAAGAAATATGCTGGCTTTCATGCAAATTATCACTAATTTGTCTGAAAAATTATGAAAATAAAATGTATGTTCTGTGATAATTCATCATCCCTTCTACTGAAATCCCTTTAAATAAGCTGGTTATTTGAGCACTTTTTTGGTCATTTTTCTATGGCTTTTAAAGGTTTGACACTTTAAGATACATCAATCACATGTGTAAAGTTACCATAACAACCATTCTCAGTTTCTTTAACACTGGAATACAAGATCTCTCTTGGAAGTGCTATCTAAACGTCAACATCATTTTATATTATCTCACAGTTATGACATATTTTTAAATAATGACATAATTAAATCAGCATATGATCAATTTATTAGAATTTTTATTTTCCGAATGGGTATTACAGATGCCGTTTTTGGACTGTGAGTCTTGTATTTTGGAGTCCTTTTAGTTTCAACGTCCAAATAATTTAACATTGTTTTCTGATAGGCCTTTAGCTCGAGGACTGTTTGTGAAGTTTCTTTGTTCTAAGCCCTGACGAAGTTATGGAAGCACAGTTGTGACAACAGGACATGGGAGTAGGCAGAAACCATGCAGGTAAATGGATGAAGTAAATTCAGATGGAAAGAAAATTCACACATAAAGCATAGTGTTGTGATGGAAAGTAGTTGGAGATGAAGTGAGATTATTTTAGTCAAAAAAATACTTCTGAAGAAACATTGAAGTGAGGGCACAATCATGGGAAAAAAAATATCCATCTGTTAAAGAATCTAGGCAAAAAGCATTCCAGACAAAGGGAATAATATTCAAAACACTTTAATTAGGAGTAGCTTGGTAGAGCTGGTGGTCAGACAAGAACATCCTATATGGAGTCTAAGTAGCCGGTAAAAGGAGACAAAGGAGGCTGGCAAGCTGGGTAGGAGGGAGCTCATGCATGTTTCTTGGCCCTCAAAATAAATTGAATTTAATTTCAAGTTCTAAAAGAGCCATTGGAAGGTTATCAGTAAGGAAGCAAGGTGATCTGTTATGTAGTATAAAAAATTCCTTTAGTGGCGGGTGAAGGAAGCATAGAGGAGCAAAAATACATCCAGCAAGACTAGAGAGACTACTGTAGAAACACAGACTGCACTTGACATCAGCTTAGTATAAAATTATTCCAGTAAAGATAGAGGATAGGGAGAAAATCAAGAACTACATGCTAGACCTTAGGGGAATAAGACTTGCTGAGGGATTGGACTCAGAAAGTGAGACTAAGAAGAGAAAATAAAAATAATTGCTAGGCTTTTAACTTGAGTAACTAATTCAATCGCTGGGAAAGACACTAAAAAGAAAGCATTATGAGCTGTAAGGTGGTGGGGGAGTTGATTTTGCAGCCATTAACTTTAATACAATTGCTGTATTTTAATATAGTTGTTTCTATACCACAGCGCACTTGTCAAGGGGGTGGTTGAATGCACAAAACTGCAGTTACTGGCATCAATCAGTATAAAGCCACAGGGCTGGGTGAGCTCCTCAAGAAAGAACATGTAAATAGAAGGGGAAAGGGGGTTACCGATGCCATTCTTTAGTTTGAGATGTTATTCATTCTCCTACAATTTGGGATCCTGGTTCTTGAGCAATCACAATACTTGCTAAAACATACTTAATGGTTATCAGGTGCCTGGGACTATTATAAGTGTATTGCTTTTTTGAGCTAAGCAAAGGTCTGTGGTTTGTTCTAATATCAGCCCCAGTTAAAAGATGGAGCAACTCAGGCTAGATAAAATTGGTAAGTTTGTGAAATGAACTTAACTAGTAAGTGGTAGGACCAGAAACAGCAACCAGCACTCATTCTACTCCAAAAATTGTGTTTGTTTAGTATGTATGTTAACTTTTCAGAAGCCTCACAGAAAATTTCCCGAAGACGTTAAAATGGTGTTAGACCTATTATAAACCCTGACCCTGATTTTCTACTTCTCTCTTGTCTGCTGCTATGTGATTTTGTTGCTTAGCTCCTCAGATCAAAAAGAGAACATTTACCCCTTGCTTGAAATTGTGAGGAACATGTGAACAACTCTGGCCAGTACAATATAGATAGAATATTACTCTTGACACAGGGTTACAAATATAGGTCAGTGGCAATTTGATTAATTTAAGATTCTACTTGGAATTCAGTGTGCCTATAGAATTTAATAGAAAACTTGAGATTAAAGAATGGTATATGGAAGCTTGCTTCTTCTCTATATGGGTCATTATGAAAGTTTGAGACAGTGTGTGTTACAGTCCATTATTTCAAGAAACATACTCGACAGCATCCTTTGTGATCCATCTGTGCAAGTTTTAACTGGCTGGGCTTATCAGTGTTGCTGGGCAGGTTTCTTTTGTTTCTATCCAAGTGGATTTTGCATTTCATGACTTTTGTGTATCTGAAAACTTTCGTAATGACCCATGTATCTGTATGCTCTGACATTGTGATGGGGTCAGGCAGAAGTGACAATGCCATAGATTATGCCACAAGGGTCATTGCATGCTCTGGCTTTCAGAATCTCGCCACCACAGAAGAATAAGCCTGCACCAGCCAGATGGAGGATAAGTGAACAGATGGAGACAAACTCAATTGTCCAAGCTGAGGTCTGTCTACATCAGCCCAGTGACAGTAGGACCCCAACCTATGAGACGGTCCATCCAAAATCATCACATCTGCTCCCTAATCCCCAGCTAATCATAAATGGACAAGTGAGCACAGACAAGAACAGAAAGTGTGGCCAGCTGATGTCACTCTCACTAAATGTATGTATTCACTTACACTCTAAAAATCATAAGTGTTCCTAAATTAATTTTAAGTATTTTAGTAGATCTATAATAACACAAAAAATCCATAACATTCAGTTTAACATAAAATACCTTTTTTTCTGATTAAAAAAATACATATTGTAGTAAAGTCCAAAACAAATTTGTAAAACATAATAAAAATATATACCAAGTCAAGCTATACATTTAATTTGCAAGTAAATATTATTATACATAATAAATATAAGATTGATAGAGCAGTATTTTTCATCTACTATTTGATCATATGGATAATTTTATTGAAGTAAAGATAAAGTTTTGACTGTTCTTAATTTGCATTTCTTGATTATTTGAGTGATTTGAACATTTGCTCTTTGTAAGTTTTTAATTAATTTTCTTCTATCTATATTTCTTAGCAATATTTTTATGGTTCTACTTAGATTTTACTAAACTTTAACTCTTGTGATTAAGAATCCCATTATTGTTATTTTATTTATTTATTTATTATTATGATTATGATTATTATATATTTTTTTGGCCCGGGCTGTGTTTGAACCCACCACCTCTGGCCTATGGGGCTGACACCCTACTCCTTTGAGCCACAGGCAACACCCAATTATTTATTTATTTATTTATTTTTTGAGTGACAGATTCACCTATTGTATAATGCTTCAATAAAAGGCCACAACAGAGATTACTTGGGGTTCTCTCTGCACCTGTGGGAAGCCTACCCTTTGCTGGCTTATAGTGACGGGGTGCCACAGCAGGCACCAACACATTAGTTTTTGTCATTTTTGGTATTTTTGAATGTTTGCATAATTGCCATGCTATTCTTTGTTAATTCCGCTCTAGGAAAGTGGCATGGTTTATCTAAGCTTCCCAGTCAGATTCTTTTATTCTCCTATTCTTCATACAGTGGAAGGGCCAGAAATTATGTTAAATCTACCTTTAAGAACCTGAAGGGTGTAAGCCGCTTCTTGAGGACCTGATTTTGTCGTGTGTGTGTGTGTGTGTGTGTGTGTGTGCACGCGCGCGCGCGCGCTATATACCAGGTCATTCCAGTTAGATTAGGACATAAAGGTTCCAGCAGACTGGAACCTCTCAGCCTTATGTGCCATGAAGCTTTACAGCCAGTGCTTACCTAAGAGAGTGCTCATCCTCACTATTTACACTGTACCCACAGACACACTCTGTCCATTGCCCTCATCCATCACTAAAATTCAACAAGGGAAAAGTTTAGGACATCTAGTGGTTTTGACACAGGCTTTATTAGTTAGTACATTAAAGGATCGGGGAATCTTACCTGTATTTCTAAGTGTGTCTCTTTGTCTAAAACTGCTGTTCTAGGCTGGGCACAGGGGCTCACGCCTGTAATACCAACACTCTGGGAGGCTGAGGAAGGAGGATTGCTTGAGCTCAGGAGTTTGAGACCAGCCTGATCAATAATGGGACCTGGGGTGGCTCTACTAAAAATGGAAAAATCTAGCTGAGCATTGTGGCAGGCATGGGTAGTCCCGGTGACTCAGGAGGCTGAGGCTAGAGGATCACTTGAGCCCAGGAATTTGAGGTTGCTGAGAGCTGTGATTCCACAGCACTCTACCACGGGTGACAGAGTGAGACCCTGTCTCAAAAATTAATTAATTAACTAATGAATTATAAAACTGTTGTTCTCTCAGATAATCTTAGTATATGCATTTTTTTTCTTTTAAATAACATTTTTGTCACAGTTTATTGTGGGAAGATTAGTCTGTGAGTTTATGATAATGGCATTTTCTCCCTTTTTCCTTTTGTCCAGATCATAGAAAGAAAATCGTGAAAAGATATTTCCTTCTGCCTCTGTTGAGATATTTGACATCAACTCTAAGGGACTTTTCAGGGATCCTTCAGAGACAGATAGATTTTACCATATTTCGTCAGCCCAACTCTATCAAACATAGCTTCTAGGAAGGAAGGGTTTATTTGTTAAATTAAAATGGTTTATATAAAGTAATATCTTGACACTTCCCTTCGATGTTTTTTTAAAACAACATTGGGAATTATTTCTAGAAAGTTTCCTGTTAAGGCTCCAACTATCTAAATCTTAATGGAAACATAGCTTTTTTAGAGGAGGAGATGAGGAGATGGGGCTAATACCACATGCAGGGGCTTGTAGAGTGGGTTCAAGTGTTAAAGTCACACTGGGGAGGGGAGCAGATAATTATAGACAAGACCCAGCTTCAACCATCCTGCCAGCTAACTGGGTCTCCTTACGTGAACTTTGGCTAATCACAATATCATTTGCATTGTGATTTTACATTTGATCTTAGCCAAAAGGCTGAGAAGTGATTTTTTGCATTGTGATTTTAAAGTTTTTCTGTCCTTGAAATTACTATGATAGCTATAAAACAAAATGGGAGATATCCAATTGAAGGAATCACTACACGATTTTTCAGTAAAAACCAACCCGTTATCCTTAAAAATCCCTCCCTTTTGGAAAGTGTAATTGGTGGTGCCCCAAAACAAGGCCATAGCAGAGATGGTCAAGCCAGGTTTATTGAAAGGGGAGGGTGACCCACCTGGGCAGTGCAAAGGTGGCATCTGCATCTGGTGGGAGTTAGAGACACCTTTTATGTGGCTCTATAAGGGATGGGCGAATTTCACAGCTTGCCAGAAGGTTAGGGTATTCTGACACAAACTTGTGTCAGGAGAAGAAGAGGAGGAAGAGGAGGAGGAGGGGAGAGGGTTCATGTGTGGCTACATTAGGCCCCCAGTACTTTCAATTAGTGAAACTTCAAAGGTCCAAATTCTCCTCCTTTCAGGGAAGCTGCCCTTTTTAGACTGCCCATTTCCTCTCTCTTGAGAAAGTGTACTTTTTTTGCTTTCAATAAAAGGTACTTGCTTGGTTTAGATGATGCCTCGTGAAACTCTTTTCTTCTGATTGTCATCAAGAACCTAAAAGGACCTCAGTGGAGAGGGCAGTAAAGCTTCATATCTCAAAATTATACAGGGCTAGTGGGACTTCAAATTACTATAACCTCTACAGAAAACAGAATGGAGATTCCTGAAAGAAATAGACAGAGATTTACCATTTGACAAAGCAACATTACGAGTGGGTATTTACCCAAAGGAAAATAAGTCATTTTATACCAAAGATACCTGCATGCGAATGTTATTGCAACACAATTCACTGTAGCAGAGACGGGGAATCAATCAAAGTGCCTATCAGTTATGTGAATTAAGAAAATGAGATACACACACACACTCACAATGGAGTACACCTCAGCCATTAAAAAGAAAATGATAATGTGTTTTACAGCAGCTTGTATAGATTTGAGGACCATTATCCTAAGTAAAGTGTCTCAGTAACAGTAGGATGAACGCCACATGTAGTCTTTAATAACTGGTAGCTGGTGGATGGAGATACATGGGCATGGAGAGATATAAAGGTCACAGGAAATCAAAAGGGGAGGGAGGGGTGAAGAAGAGGAAGGTAAACACCTACCCATCAGGTGCAACGAGCACTATTCAGTGATGGGCTCTCTAACAGCCCCAACCTAAGTATTGTAAAGATATCCATGCAGCAAAACATTTATACTCCCTTAATATTTTGAAATGAAAAGTAAAATTTTCTACCTAATAACTCAAAACTGTACTTTGTATCTCTGACTTCTACTATTTGTAGAAATATTTAAATTTAAATGGCTTCTGATTTCAGCTGAGTTTTCTGTGCAAAATTATGTCAAGTGGTTTAATCAGGATGCACTTTTATTTTATATCAAATAAATACTGTCTTCTAATTGACCCGAGATGGTCAAGCAAAGCAGGTTACCATTTGTCTGTGTTCAAAGAATCTGTACTACAGTGAGTTGAATAGTGACCTCAGAAAGACAGACGCAAGCCCTCATCCTGGTACCTATGAAGATAATGTTATTTGGAAAAAGTGACTTTGCTGTGAAAAAGAACTTTGCTGAAGTTAAAGAACTTAAGATGAAATCAGACTGTGTTCTCATGCGGACCAAAAAAAAAAAAAATGAAGATGACATATGCATAGAGGAGACAAGAAAAACAGCCAGGCAAAGGTAAAGGCCGATATTAGATTTATGCCACCTCAAGGAAAGGATCACATAAAATCAACAGAAACTGGAAGATTCGAGGGAGCTTCATCCTCTTGTTCCTTGGGAGACTATACCTACCTTATATGTTAGAAGGAACAACAATATTAAGTATTCAGAACATTATCTAGCATGTAATTCTTGCTAACTAGGATAACTACACAGCTAATAGAATTTTGTAATGGAAGTGCAATTATTTGAAGGATAAAAACTTTCCTACAAATGAATATCATTAGTACATCTGATTAAAGAGTAACTGCTTATGAAAAGTCAAAAATACTTTTAAGGGGGCGGTGCCTGTGGCTCAAAGGAGTAGGACACCGGCCCCATATGCCGGAGGTGGTGGTTTCAAACCCAGCCCAGGCCAAAAAAAAAACTGCAAAAAAAAAAAAAAAAGTACTATTAAAGATGGTAGATAAAATGTGGCCTCTGTGTACACAAAAGGATGATATTCCACATCCAAATGTAAAGATAAATGATATTGAAAAGATTCATCCCATTTAATTCAAGAAGATATGGTTAAACAAATGGATGGCATGATACAAATAGCTCTATGAAATATGTCAGATCTTCTTAATATGAAATATGTCAGATATTTTAAAAGTGTATTTAAGTATTAGTAAATTCAGAAAATTATACATTTGATAAAAAGAATACAGGATTTAATACATGTAGGATCATGGCTAGTCTGCATTTGGAGACATAAATTCAGATAGCTATTATCAACCTTTGGAAACATAATACTGCCCCATGAATAATATTGTATAGAAAAGAACCCAACAATGTTAGCATAATAAATACACTTAGGTAACACATTGGAATTTTAATATATTTTAACTCAGCAGACACTATGGATGGTGACCTCATAACTATCTTGTGTAGTAAAACTTCATATTACTGATAATAAAAATTAGGCACAGAGAAGTCCTTTCCATGACTTCCTGCCCTCTGAATCATTAGAAGCAACCCTAAATTAACTGACCATCCAATTGAAGTCACTTTATAGAATGGGAAGAGTTTAGCAAACAGCTTGTTATTCAGATAATAGTGCAATTATAGAGAGTGATATTTTCCAATTCAGTAACCCTTGCACTTAGGCTTATTTTATTGTTCTTTTGGATAGAAATTGTAGAACCTAAATGAATTGTGAGGGGTTTTCACTTTAGATGGCTCCTGGAACTGTAAGAACTTCTATAAGCAAAGTCTATACATCATTGGATTTGGCTTAAAGTGCTATCTGAAAAAGCCATCAGGAATTCAATCAGGGATAAAGGCAACCCGTCTTTGTTTTGGACAGATGTACATTTTTCTTTAATTCACTCAACAACAACTTATTGGGGATTGACTAAATGTCAGAAACGTAAAAATTTGTTCTCAATACGGTAGAGAGATTTTTTCCTACTGGTTTAAAATTGCAGTTTGGCCAGGAACTGCTGATGTAATCTACTCACCTTATATCCATGGCCTCCAACTGAGTTACCTTTAATTCAAAGGCCACATAGCACTTTTTCACAATCTCTCTACAAAATTTACCTGATTTAAAGAAAAAAGGAAAAAAAACAACACATCTAGTGAAGACTATTTAAAAAATTCTTTTATTTGAAAATAATAAAGCAATGAATTTTTCACCAAAATGGAGAAAAGGCCCTTTAGGAGGGCATTGCCAAAAAAACTGTTTTTCACTATATTCAAAGCGGCATCAGCAAGACAGATAAATAGTTTTCAGATCTGATTTGCTCACAGGATCAGATTGTGTTTCAGAAAATCCAACAGACAGGTCCCAGCATATGGTTGGAGCAAAAATATTCATGAACAGACTCATTAAAAAAGGTAAGAAGAAAAGTCTCACTTTACTGATATTGTCACTCCTCCAAGGTGCACAGCTCAGTGCCAAAAGAATACCTCACAGGCCACGATTTCTCCAGAAAGAGAGAGTGAGACTGTAAGGAGTACTCAGCTTCCCCAGACATGTGAGATGCTATACAAGATGCCAGATTCTTCCTCATTCCACTTTAAAATGCCACAGTTTTCACTAACCACTATTGACTGCACCATGAAGCTTCTAGGATGTATCAGCTGCAGACCTCCTCAGTTACTCCACTACCCTATGTGTACCCTCATGGCTTTCTGTACTTACAACTTCCATATAGCATGGTGAGACTCTCTGTAGATCATACCCACAAAGATAGCTGACTCCCTCTGCTGGACTGGAAAAAAGCCCAGTACTTCCAGCATCATCCTAGGCAAAATAAATCAAAGGTTCTTGGTATAAAGCCCAGCCTTGCCAGATAGAGAGAAGGCATATAATCCTAAGAGTCCTCGCCACTCTCCACTCTGTGGTGCAGACTTTTCCCACAGAAAGTTTCCAAGAGACCCACAGATTCCCCCAATAAGCTGACTGGAGAAGGTCTTTCTCTTTTGAAGCTAGTTGATAAAGACTAGAGGAAGTGACTGCTTCTTCAAATGTGAAGACAGCACACACCAGAACACAAGGAACACCAGAGAAATCAAGAAAATAAGATGCTTAAAAGGAACACAATAATTTCTTGTATATGACTCCTCTCCTACTGATTGGCTAACAAAGAATTCAAAGTAATCATTTTAGGGAAACTCAGCAAGCTGCAAGAGAGTATAAACAGATTAACTCAATAAAATCTGGGGAATAATACATAAACAAAGCGACAAGTTCAACCAAAAAAGTAGAAATTATAAAAAAGAATAAAACAGAAACTCTGAAGCTGCACAGTACAACGAATTAAGTAAATAATACTATAGAATGCTTTAAGAACAGCGTTAATTAAGCAAAAGAAAGAATTGTAAAGGCAAAGATAAGTTATTTGAAATTATACCTTAGGGGGAAAAATTTAAAAGAATGAAAAAGGATAAAGACAACCTTTAGTATTAATGGGACATTGTCAAGCAAGCCAACATATGCATTATGTTTCTCAGAGGGAAGAGACAGAAAAAAAAAGGCAGAAAACATCGATAGAGAAGTGATTCATCACATGCAAGAGAACTACTGTGAAGCTCTCTGTGGGTTTCTTAGCAGAAATCTGGCAGACCAGGGGGAACAGGAAGATGCATTTAAAGTGCTGGAAGTAAAAAGCAATAGACAACCCAGAAAACTATCCCCGGCAATATTATCCTTAAAAAATAAATGAGTGACAACAATTTTCCCTGACAAATAAAACTGAAGAAGTTTACCACCACTAGACCTGCTTTACCAAAAATGCTAAAAGGCAGTTTTTGAAATTTAAACCAAAAGATGCTGACCAACAATACAAACACATACAAACATATAAATCTCATTGATAAAGGTAAATACTCAGACTTATACAAAATAATGTAACATTATAATTTTGGAGTATAAATCCTAGTGTAAAGGTTTGAAGACAAAGAATTTAGAATGGCTATAACTGGTAAAAATCAGTCATGGATAGGCTACATAAAATATAAAAATTGTGACATCACAATTTTTAATTCAAAATTAAAAAGAGCAAATTAAGTCCAAATTCAGCATAACACATGAACTACACACATAGACTATATAATTACAACTTCTAAAGATTTCAATTCACCGAGAGGATATATTAATTTTAAATATATATGTGGCCAACATTAGAGCATCTAAATACATAATGCAAATATTTTATGTATCCACAAATATTGTATAAATATTATACAATAATATTAATGTAAAAGTTAATGTGTACAGTTTCTGTATGACATTGAAGTCGTCTGCGTGAAATTGTTATAACTGTTTTATGGATGTCTCATAGTAACTACAAAAAAAATTCCTTGGAAGATCCAAAAAAATACAGATGAAGGGATATGAATCAAACCTTACCAGTGTAAAAAAAAAAAATTAAATAGTAAACAAAGGCTGTAGGACAGGGAGGAATGAATAAAGCACCTCTAAAATAGAAAATAATGAACAAAATAGCAATGGTAAGTCCTAACCTATCAATCATTACTTTAAATGGCGGTAGATTAACTACTTCAGTTAAAGGACAGAGTGGTTGAACGAATAAAGAAAAAAGCACAGAGAAAAACAAAATAGGCTCGGCACCTGTGGTTCGAGTGGCTAAGGCACCAGCCACATACACCTAAGGTGGCAGGTTGGAATCCAGCCCGGCCGCCAAACAACAATAATGGCTGCAACCAAAAAAAAAAAAAAGAATAGCCAAGCATTGTGGCAGGCGCCTGTGGTCCCAGCTACTTGAGAGGCAGAGGTAGGAGACTCTCTTGAGCCCATGAGTTGGGGGTTGCTGTGAGCTGTGATGCCACAGCACTCTACCCAGGGGGACAACTTGAGGCTCTGTCTCAAAAAATAAAAAAAAATAAAAAAAAAAGAATAAGGTCAAAGTCAAGCAATATTTGGTCTGTAGGAGACTCACATCAGCTTTAAGGACACACATAGGCTGAAAGTGAATGGATAAAACAAATGTAGTCCATGAAAACTGTAGCAGAAGTTAGCTGGAGTAGCTATCATCAGACACAACAGACTTTAAGTCAAAAATTGTCACAAAAGAAAAGGAAGACCTTGTGATTACAACTTACACAGATTTCAATTCACCAAGAGCATAGATTAATTTTAAATATATATGTAGCCAAAATTAGAGCATCTAAATATACAATGCAAATATTAATAGAAACAAAAAAGGACACAGACAAAAATGTAATAATAGTAAAGGGAATCAACAACAGATAGAATAAGATCATCCTAATAGAAATCAGTGAGGAGAGAGTAGATTTGAACCATGCTCCACGCTAAATGAACCTACCAGACATACACTGAACATTATATTCAAAAACAGTGGCATACCCCTTCTTCTCAAGCACAGGTAGAATGTTCTGTAGGATAGATTATGCTCTAGGACATAAACATGTCTTAAAATGTAAGAGGATCAAAATCATATCAGGTATTTTATCTGGCCATCGTAATATAAAACCAGAAATCAAAAGCAAGAGGAAAATGGGAAAATTCACAAATACGTTGAAATTGAAGGATTCACTCATGAATAATCACAAAGAATATATCAAAATATATATATCCAAGAATCTATCAAAAGGAAAATCAAAAAGGTTATTGAGACAAATTAGAATGCAAACACAATCTACCAAAGTTCGTGGGATATAACAAAAACAGTTCTTAGAGGCAAAATAAGAGAGATCTCAAATAAGTAACTGACCCTTACATATCAAGAAAGTAGAAAAAGAGCAAATTAAGTCCAAATACAGCATAATGCATGAAATGAAGGACAGAGCATAAATAAATAAAATAAACTAGAAAAATAATAGCAATATCAACCAAATTGAGGTTTTTTTAGTAGAATTAAATAATATAAAACTTTACACAGACTAGCCAAGAATAAAAAAGACTCAAATAAAATGATAAACAAAGTGGAGATATTACAAGATATTCATTTAAGTGAATGGTGGGATCATAGCTATGGTGCATAATGCAGGGGTACATGTTGGATCTATTAGTATAGAGTATAAATGTCTCAACACAATAATTAGTTAAACAAGATAAGGTATATATAAACCAGCGTGATGTAAGCATTCCTAATTCTATATGAAATCAGCACAATATACCCCATAAATGCATTAACATATACATGATCTATGTCTTTATGATTTAATAAAAAAATTATAAATCTGAGATGTGTGTCTTGTGCAAAAAAGAATGGAAAGTGGATTAATTTAGCAAAACCACTGGTCTTTGTTCATCCTAGATAGAACTTTGCTCATTCTTTTTATAGGAAGAGAAAAAGAAATACCACAGCAAAGCTATGCAATTAGACACACAATATTTTTTCTTTTTTTTTTCATTTCAGTAGCTATCATTTAACATATCATAACAAAACTACTACAGTTATTATTCTATGCTGTCTGAGCACTCAGTAATTTGAGAACAGACTTTCGAAAAGTTTAATTGTTAAAATGTTATGGAGATAAGCAAAATGGCTAAAGGTTACCTGTAACAGCTGTGTACCTTTAAAAAGCAGGCAAGAACTACTAATTACCATAACTAAAAGAGGAAATTGAGAGGAAAACTCAGGTATATTGAACTTATCACTGTTGTAGTTAAAGATACTCTGTAAATGCTCTATTAAAGATTATTTAATTAAGAGGAATAAAATTTTATGGTTGCAAATTTGAGCTAATTTGAGCAGAGAAATAGCTATGTTGGAATTGATGTTCAGTCAGTGAGACCAAAGCTTATCCAAAGAAAATATTAGTTCCAAGTTCAGTCTCCCAGGCTTACTACACAGTTAGTTTTTGTCGAATTTTCAGAATTTGTACATTTTCCCAAACTAACAAATTATAACCCCACTTTACTATAATGCTTTTATTCCATGAATTCTCTAAATTTCTCCATTCCTGATGCCTTTAGAGTCTCAGTAATGCAATCACAGCATCAGTGAATTGAGTTTGACTTTTTCTTAAATTTTCTTATGCTTAAAAAGAATTGATGTTTTCCTTGATACAGACTCAACATTAACAATGATTATCCCTGACAACCGGTACTATGATAGCCTTTCCCCTTTTTTCCCAAAATTCTCATATGGATTCTGTTTTAATTCAGAAAATGCATCAGATTTCCTCAAACCCAGGGAGAAAACAGTTCAAGTGTAATAAAGGTAACAGATCTAGCCCCCAAATACAAATAATTACCTAAGTTATGAAACTTAAGTTTGTCCCAAGAGTATGGGAATTTTTGTGTTTGTTCAGGTGAATTGAAGAATTTTAGTTAGCACATACCTGGGTTGAAGAATACTTAATTTGGATCAAAGAACCCTTTGGATTCTTAATCCAAAGCGTACCTGTGGTAAAAGAATACTTAATTTGGATTCAAAGAAACTTTTGGATTTGTAGATGCCAAATAAACATGAATTGACTAATGGATCTTTAATTAAAGAGTTATCCCAAATGATAAGAGTCTAGAAAATGCTTCTGTCAGGTAGGGGTAATTTTCTCTGCAACTGTACAGGAGGAAGGGAACGATGCATTTCTTTTGTCTCATTGAAGCTCTGTACTCTTTAATTCTCCACTATCTTTGACACACCTCCTTCTGAAAACCACCATTCTACTCTCTGCTTCTTTGACTCTGATTGATTTAGATTCCACATGTAAGAGAGAACACGAACCATTTGACATTCAGTGCCTGGCTTATTTGACTTAGCATAATTGTTTCTAAGCCCACCTATGTTGTCACAAGTGAAAAAATGTCTCTTTCTTTTAATGCTGACTAGTATTCCATTATGCGTATCCATCAGCTTCCTCTGTCCCTTCATTTGCTGATGGACACCTAGGTTGGCTTCATAACTTGGCTATGGTGAATGGTGCAGCAAGAAGCATGGGAGGGAAGACATGTCTTCAACATGCTGATGTCAAGTCTCCTGAGTAAATACCCAGAGGTGAGATTCCTGGATTTATAACAGTTTTAGTCTTTTTTTAGAAGCTCCATATCATTTTCCATAATGGCTGTTCTTGTATACATTCCCACTAGCAAAAGTGTGTGTTTCCTTTTCTTCACAGAATGTATAAGATGTTATATCTTTTCCCACTGTTAACACCTTTTTATTTGTCTAATTTCTTTTCTTTCTTTCTTTTTTTTTTTTTTTTTTTTTTTGGCAGTTTTTGGCCGGAGCTGGGTTTGAACCTGCTGCCTCCGGCATATGGGGCAAGTGCCCTACTCCTTTGAGCCAAAGGCACCACCCAGTCCAATTTCCTTAATTATATTTTCTCAACCAATACTTCTATCTTAATATCTTATTGAATTCTGTAATATGTATCAGATACCACTACTTACTGCCTTCTGTACTTTCTTGTTGATATTTCTCTTAAATATATATATATATATGTATATATTTTTGCAGTTTTTGGCCAGGGCTGGGTTTGAACCCGCCACCTCAAGCATATGCGGCCAGCACCCTACTCCTTTGAGCCACAGGTACTTCCATCTTGTTGATATTTTATAGGAGTGAAGAGGCTGTAGAGGAAAAAAATCTGTTTTCACCATACATTCCGCATCTCAAAGACAGAACACACACTAAATGTAACAACTGATACTAAGTGTGTCTGATTGATTTTGGACCCCCCCAAAAAAACAAACAAAAAATCTCTAGTACAATTCTACAGGCCAAAATAAATCTCCCAATAATCTAACCCCTAGCAGAGCAAATTTCCGAGAATACTCTTTTTATTGCCTCCTCTAGGAAAGCTGAAAGACCACTGTGGGACTAAGAGGGTGGTAAAGGGCACCAGGGACTCTATGCTTCCAAACCTGGTTCCAATCTCTCACCACGGTAGTTTATTTCAGAGGTGGTAGATTGGGAGGAATAATGTCATATTGAAGAAATGTTCAGGTTACAATAATTAAGTCCAACTATTCTCTTAAGTTTATGTTCACCTATAGCTATAAAACTCTGATCATTCTGACTTGGAGCCTGTAGCACACTGAGGAGGGCACCAGCCACGTGCACCGAGGCAGGGAGGTTTGAACCTAGCCCAGGCCTGCTAAACAACAGCAATAACAACTGCAACAAAAAAATAGCTGGGCATTGTGGTGGGCGCCTGTAGTCCCAGCTACTCGGGAGGCTGAGGCAAGAGAATCGCTTAAGCCCAAGAGTTGGAGGTTGCTGCAAGCTGTGATGCCATAGCACTCTACCCAGGGCAACATAGCAAGACTCTGTCTCAAAAAAAAAAAGAAAAATTCTGATCATTCTATAATTATTTAATTTTATTCCAAGGAGACCTAGGTTTTCCATGAACCATCCTATGCAAAATTAACTAATAAATGATAGTTATTTGCATGCTGGAATATCAGCTTATTAATTAATGTTTATCATAAAGAATATATAACTGCTTAGGAAAATATCAATTAATAATAAAAACACTGTGTAGCTAAAAGGAAGGCTTATGGAGAGTGTTCTTTATGGAGCAGAATAGTGGAGGCATTTTTAAGAAACATATTACCAACACTAGAATCCTATTTTTTTTGTTTTTCCCTAAACTTTACACATCAAGACTAAGGATTGTACTTAATACACAGAAAAATTTCCTACAGCAGGAAATAAAGATATCAGAAAACAGAGTTATTGATCTCCCTGAAAATGTCCTTTTTTATCAATAGTTGACAATATTATATTTTAATTAATGTCTAACTATTCAAAAAGTAATTTTAAAACAGCTTGTGTATGTTATTTACCAGACTACTGAATACTTGGATATACATACAGCTTTTTTATTAAATATGTTGAATTACTCCTACTTTTGTGAGCAGTATGTGCTGTTCCCTGAGTTTTGATATGTAAGAAGACACCTAGACGTTACTAATTCTGAAATAATGTGACAAAATTATCAGAAAGTTCAGGTTTTACTGTTTATAAGTATACAGGAGAAAAAGTGAATGATCAAATTTATAAATATCTTAAAGAAAAATTTTGCCCTCACATTCCTGTCTTATGCTTTTAAAAATATTGATAAATAAAAAGCATTATTATTTAAAATAAAATGCATGGGCTGTGCCTGTGGCTCAGTGGGTAGGGAGTACACCAAGGGTGGCAGATTCAAATCCGGCCCCGGCTAGCTAAAAACAGCAGTGAAAACTGCAACAAAAAATAGCCGGGCATTGTGGTGGGGGCCTGTATTCCTGGATACTTAGGAGGCTGAGGTAAAAGAATCACTTAAGCCCAGGAGTTGGAGGTTGCAGTGAGCTGTGACGCCATATTACTCTACTGAGAGTAACAAAGTGAGACTCTGTCTCAAAAAAAAAAAAAAAAGAAAAAAAAGAAAGAAAATGCAGTATACAATTATTTTGTTCAATTTTCTATTTTTTATTTTTTTGAGATAGAGTCTCACTCAGTTGCCCTGGGTAAAGTTCTGTGGTGTCATAGCAACTTCAAACTCTTGGGCCCGAGGAACCCCCATGCCTCAGCTTCCCCAGTAGCTGGGGCTATAGGTGCCCACCACAACACCCAGATAGTTTTTTTATTTTTAGTAGATATGGGTCTTGCTTTCTCTCAGACTAGCCTCGAATGCTGAGCTCTGGTATCCACCCACCTTAACCTCCCAGAATGCTTGAATTCCAGGCGTGAGCCACCGTACCTGGCCTGTTCATTCTTTTTAGCTCTAAAAATTAATATTATAATATTATCTACAGATAACAGCATTGCCTTTTTAGTCCAGCATTCCTTGAAATAACAAAAGTTGTATTTTAAGAAGACACACTATATAGAAAAGAAGTGTAAAAAGAAGTGTATCATCAATGGAATAAACATATTGAGAAGATATTATATCACAGCCTAAAAAAAAAAATCAAAGACAAAAAAAAATTGAGATGTAAATTTGAAGCCAAAACCAAATGTTTTATATTTAACTCTTCAATTCATTTCCCTTTTGTTTCTCAGTGTGTTGTAAGTTAATGAAGTATAGCATAATGTGGGGAATTATGCACATCATAACCGTACAGCTCAGTGAATTCTTTATGAAGTGAACTCACTCATGTAATCAGTGAGTTCTTCATGGAAAAGAACACGACTATTTCCATCATTGGAGCATAAACACGTGTGTCTTGTTCAGGCAACTACCCGCACTAACAGAATGACTGCCTTTCTGAGGTGACGTTGTGATGTTACAGTCTGAATTTGTGTTCAGTTTGTAATGATTAACAATGCTGAGCATTTCTCTTATGCTTATTAGCCACCCCAATAGCCTCTTTTCGCATCTATATTCATAAAGAATATTGCTCTGCAATTTCTTTTTCCTTGTCTTGTATTTGTCTAACTTTGGAATCAGTAATATTGGCCTAATAAAATGAGTTAATAAGTGAGCCTCCTTTTTAATTTTTTGGAGGACACTGAGAATTTTTGTTAGTTCTTCTATAAAAGTTTGATGTAATTCACCTATGAGGTTATCTGATTCTGACCTTTTCTATTTGGGGAGTTTTTTTATTACTAGCCTAATCTTTTTTATTTATGGAAGTTCTGTTAATATTTTTTATTTATTGTTAAGCTTTGGTAATCTGTTTGATTTTAGGGACATATTTATCTCATCTACTTTATTGGCATACAGTTATTATATTATTCTTTGATTTTTTTATTCTTTGATTTCCATAAGGTTGTCAGTAATGTTTCTATATTCATTTATAATATTATTTGTATTTTTCTTTGTACTTTTCTCAGTGTAGCTGAATGTTAACAATTTTGTTGATCTTTTTAAAGAACCAATCTTGCTTTTGTTGATTTTCAGTATCATATTTTAATACTTATTTTGCTTTATTTTATCAAAATCTTATTTTTTCCTCTAGTAGAATATTAATTAATTTTTCATTCATTTACAGTAAAGTTACTTTATAGATTGGATATAGTTCCTCTTTTTTTAGTGCAGGCATATATGGGTGTACATTTCTCTCTGTGTTGCACTCTCTGCAACCCATAAATTCTGGTGTATTCTATTTACAATTCTATTCATCTCTAAATACTTTATAACTTCCCTTATGTTTTTTTTTCTTTGACAGCTAAAGGTGTGTTGATTTATTTCCAAATATGTGTGAATTTTCCAATATTCCTTTGCTGTTGGTTTCTAGATTAATTTCATTGTGTTTATTGATGCATTGTATACAATGAATCATTTTTAATTTATTGAGACTTGTTTTGTGAACTAACATAGTCTATCTGGAAGAATACTGCATGTGTGCTTGAGAAGAATGTGTATTTTACAAATATAAGGCAGAGTATTTGTGTGTGTGTGTGTGTGTGTGTGTGGTGTGTGTTAGGTATATCTGATTAGGGTATTGCTCCAGTTCTCAAATCCTCTGTTTCCTTATTCATCTTCTGTACAGAGGTTCTATTCAGTATTCAAAGTGGGAATATTAATCTGAAGATTCTAACTATTGTGTGCAATAGTCTATTTACCCCTTTAGTTCTGTCCATGTTTGCTTAGAAACTATGGAGCTCTCTCGGTTGAGGTGCGTGTGTTTACATTTGGAATATCTTCTTCATGAGAATTGACATTTTTTTCATTATACAATGTCCTTCTTCGTGTTTTCTTGCAGTTTTATCTGATGTTAATACAGGTTTAATATCCCTAATCTGAAAATCTAAAATTTGAAATGTTCAACAATCTAAAACTTTTGGCTATTGATGTGATGTTCAAAGGAAAGACTCATTGGAGAATTTCAGATTTTTGGATTAGCTGTGCTGAACTGGTAAGTACTTACATGTAATGCGACATTCCAAATTCTGAAAAATATGAAATTTGAAACATTTCTGATTTCAAGCACTTTGGAGGATAGAGAGCCATCTCTATTTCTTTTTTTAGTACTACAGGCACAGAATATCTTTTTTAATCCTTTTACTCTCATTTTGTTTGTGTCTTTGACTCTAAAGTGAATCTATTATAGACAGCACATAGTTAAAGCCTGTGTTTTATTTTAATCCATTCTGGCGATCTCTGCTTTTGATTCAAGAGTTTAATCCATTTACATTTAAAATAATTTTTGAAAGGGAAGAAATTACTTCAACATTTGCTATTTTTTTCTGTATGTCATATCTTTTCATCTCTCCTTGTCCTCCTTTCTGCTTAAGTATTTGTAGTGTAATATTTTTATTCCTCCCCATTTCTTTATGTGTATTTTTAGATATTTTCATAGAGGCTGCCATGAGCATTAAAGTGAATGTCTTAAATTTTAACAATCTGTTTTGAATTAACATTAAATTAGCCTCAACAGCATTCAAAAACTCTGCTCTTATCTATTGTTGTCTTTTTCTCCATAAAGGTGTTATTTTCACAGTTTATGCCTTTACACATTGTGTCTGCCTATTAACATAACTTTATCATTATTGATTCATGCATTTGTCTGTTTAATCATATGAGAAACAAATGGAGATGTTACAAATAAAAAACCCCCAGTAACACTGCTTTTATATTTCCCTGTATCTTTATTTTCTTCGTGTGCTACTGGAGTTACTGTTTGTTCATCCTTTTATTTCAGTCTTAAGAACTTCATTAAGTATTTGTTAGAAGGCATATCTACTAGTGAAAAATTATTTCAACTTTTGTTTATATAGGAATGTCTGGTCGTAATTTCTCCCTCATTTTTGAACATAGTTTTGCCAGATATAGAATTCTTGGCTGATAAATCCTCCCTCCTGCCTGCTTTCCTCCTTTCCTTCTTTCCTTCCTTTCTTTCCTTTCTCGCTTCCTTCTTCCTTTGTGCATTTTAAAAATGCCACCCAATTTATTTCAGACATTATGGTTTCCAATGGCAAATATGCTGTTATTTTTATTGATAATCTCTTCTAAGTAATGAATTTCTTCTGTTTTTATGCTTTCAAGATTCTTTGTCTTTCACTATTGAAAATTTGATTACAATGTGTCTTGGGGTGGGTCTCTTCATGTTTACTTCCTTGGAAGTCACTGAGTTCCTTAAAAGTGTATATTTGTTAGCTTTTTAAAAAAGAAAATATGGGGAGCTTTTTGCCATTATTTTTGGAAATATTACTTCTGTGTCTTCTCTTTCCTCCCCTTCCAGGATTCCAATTATACATATGTTATGCATATTATGCATATGTTAGTATGCACAATAGTGTCTAATATACGTCTTAGGCTATCTTCATCTTTCTCCATTCTTTTCACTGTCTGTTCTTCAATCTGTGTAATTAAAGCTATCCTACCTTCAAATTCTCTGAAGCTTTCTTATGCCTGTTTGAAACTGGTTTTGAATCTCTCTAGTAAATTTTTCATTTCAGTTATTGTACTTTTCAGCTTTAGATTTTCCATTTGGTTATTTTTAAAAAATGATTCTGTCATCTGTTGATAGTCTTTGTAATATATTGCACTCCTATTTCCCTTTAGGTCTTTGTTCATGATTTTTGTTAGTTCTTTGAATATATTTAAGACAATTCATTTACCAGTAATTCTTTCCTTCTCCAGTAATTCTAGTATCCATGCTTCCTTACAGAAAGATTCTTTTATTTTTATATGAGAATGAGGCATACTTTCTTGTTTTATTTCATTTTGTGTTTCATATTATTTCTATGAAATCTGGATATCTTGAATATTTTAACTCTGGGAAAAAAATTATTCTCTTTTCTTAGGCTTGATTTTACTGCTTTCTGTGGGCTACATTTATGTTTGTTTAGTAACCTTTTGAAACCATGTTTGTAAATTGGGTGTTATTTGTTGGCTGTAGTTTCTTAACTCTGTTCCACTACCTTACATTTAGCTACTGTTTTCAGAGATAGTTCCTTGAATGCCAGAAACCGAGACAGAAAGGATAAGGAATGGGGTGGGAGAGAGAGAGAGATTTCTCTTAGTCTGTGCAATTTTTCTCTGTACTGGGGATGTTCTTCAGTTTATAACAAGACTGTTTATAATTCTGCCTTATCTGCACTCCCTGCTAGCACTGAGGCTAAGATCAGCTAGAGGTAAAAGCTTAGGGTGTTAGTTCTCTTCTGAGTATGCATTATGCTTGTTGCTAAGATGGCATTATATATTTCACCATATACATAGGGACTTTTGAATGCCCTGAGTTTTCAAAGAAGTTCTCTTTCTGGCTTTCCTCCTTGGGTTTGAATGCTCTGTAATTTGTTATAAACTGTTATCCTTTGCTCCAGGTGGTGGTAGATTGTTTTTTGCCTTACAATAGTTTTGAAAAATGCCTTCCACATTTTTCCCTGAGGGAGTTCTGAATTCAGCATAACAAAGACAAGTGCCTTGTCTCAGTTCCTCAGGGATAGAAAAACATAATTTTTTGATAATTTGTTCTCTTGTGCGCCCTCCCAGAAGGGGAATCTTCTTTATACCCTGGAAATATAGACTAGTGACATCAAGATTGCCAACTGCTGTAAAACTAATAATCTTGGAGTAAAGACAAATAAAAATGCTATACAGTTTTCCTGTTATTTTTATGTTGCCTTTTTCTTGATGAACATTTGCTTTGTTGTTATAACACATTTTACTGTTTCAGAGAGTCTTAACAAAGTTTATTCTGATAGTTTTTGCTTGTTTTCTCAATTTTTTAACATAAGGATAAACCCCTAGAATTTACCTATTCTGAAATTTGCTGGTGTCATTCAGAATATTTATATTTATTATTATATCTTTCCTAGAATCCCCATATATAAAAAGGTACGCTTCTTTAAATTGGAACAGTTTAGAATGTGAAGGAGGAAATAGAGTCCTTGATCCCTTTATGCAGCCTTCCTTTTTGAGGATATGGCTTTAGGTCTGAGACAAACACTGAGTATTCTTGATAAAATGTTAGAAAATAAGTGATATAAATCTACTTACAATAAAACAATTGAGGCCTAAAGATGTGAATCAATATTTTCAAACACCACAGATAGGAAATGACAAACTCAGGACCCAGATTCAGGTCTGTTGCCTTCCTCACTGCTGTTCTTTCCACAGCTTTGATGACACCTTTCCAGACCTCTTTAATCAAGAACTATGGTACAACTGAGTGTCCAGTTAATGCTGAAAATAGGAATATCATATAATACTAGCAAAAATATAAATTATATAATCAGTATATAATTAGTATATAATATAAATTACATAATCAGTATATAATTCAGTTACTTATATAACCATATTGTTAAGGGAATTCAGACAATTAACAAATTATGAAATAGTGAACAAATTAATAGGAATTAAGGTGGAGTCATTCTCCAAAATAAAAGATAAATTTTGGTTGGCAATATTGGACTTGTACATCTAGATTCCTCAACTGTATATCTTGTCTATGTTTAACTGCCAAGTTAGAGCTAATATTAATGCCTAAATTCTCCTGGAAAGATAAAATAATGATATTTGGGGAGAATTTAATATCCCAAAGCTTAACTTTGTATGAATTCTCTGCAGTTGTTAAAAGATTCTAGTTATTCTCTCAATTAACAACATGGATTTCCTGAGATGGTAGATTGCCTGAGCTCACAAGTTCGAGACCAGCCTGAGCCAGAGCGAGACATCATCTGTAAAACTAGTCGGGTGTTGTGGTGAGCATCTGTAGTCCCAGCTACTCAGGAGGCTGAGGCAAGAGAATTACTTAAGCCCAAGAGTTTAAGAGTTTAAGGTTCCTGTGAGCTATGACACCACGGCACTCTACCAAGGGCGACAAAATACGACTCTGTCTCACAAAAAAAAAAAAAAAATGGGTTTCCAAATGTTTATTTGGACTCATGAGGTTTCTGTGCCTATTACACACACATACACACACATATTAGCTCTCCTAATTATCATAAATCTGTAAAAAGAACTTTAATATATTAAAACTTTATACACCTATAATTATCATGGCTTCATCTGAACTTTAGCTACATTATTTTTGTTTGTGTTATTTATTGTTGTCAGTAGTCTATGTGAAGCCCTATTCCTTCATTTTAGTTAACTTGTTAACAAACTAACTTGACAATAACATGTATTCATAAACATTATTTCAGCTATACTACTTCTGGTAATTCAATGCCAAGTTTTTTTTCATGAGTAATCAAAATAATATAGAAGAAAGAACATATACAAGATACTTGTTCATATATACATATGATCATAGTCTTATATCACAGATTTTTCAAAAAGCAAACATTCTTTATACACAAACATTGAATTGGCATATCTTTTCATAAATCTCATGAATAATAATTTAAAATTGTTCATCTTAGTAATATATAAACTTAATATGAGTATTTTATATTAGTAGAGGGATTTTTAAGTTATTTCTACATTTATTTCAAAATCAATGGGCTTCTTTCCATATGCCAAAAGATTCTTTATCATCACTAACTTTTTTGCTTTATAATCATTTCTCACACCACCTCAGTTCTCAAAGTAATATGACATTATAAAAGCTGTCTAAATACATATGAATGTGGAAGATATTCACATTTCAATTCATTCTGAGATTGTAATAGCTCATTTTTCTATGGATTTCATTGTCTGTTCAAAACCAGAACTCCATCAAAATAGCTTTGCAACTGCTATTCAATATTCATTTCCTGAAAATGCTACAATGAGAACACCACATGATGAGATGTTGTGCAGAAGGAACCAAATGTTCTATAACCCAGAGAGAAAAGTGAATTCTAAGAGAAATTCACTAAATGAATGGAATCATGCATTTCCAATGATTCCTGGAAGCATTTTGTATTTTGTCTCCCCACTACTTTAAGCAGCAATGATTCACAAAGTGCTAATTTCTATGAATAGTGAGAAAAAAGCAAGTGTTCTTTATGAAAACTGATTTTTACTGCTCATCTTATGTTAATTACAGATATAAAGTCCAGCTGCATAAATACTCAGAGTTTACAGTAAGTTTTTTTGGAAACTATTTTAACATTTAGGTAATATACATTACTAGTTCTGAAATAAAATAATGACTTTTACATTTCTTTGGATTTTTTTTCTTTATAAATAAAAACTCTTTTCCTTTTTAAACATACAGATACGTACTATCAATGCAACAGGGAGATAACTCAGGTATTTTTTAGAAGCAAAATTATCCAAATTTGATTACATTTTAATTTTCAAAAATGAAGTTTGTTAATTAGCTTAATGGATTAATTCTTTAATATTCATTTTTCTTTTAGGATGCTACAGAATATAGACATTTAGTTTCAGCTTCAAATTTTTGATGAACATTTATGACAAGCTGCTTTTAATCTGAAAAAGGCTTCAGATTTGTTATTCTACCTGTTAATTTTTACAATCTCTCTAAGAGGAATTTAACTCTTCAATGCATTGTAATAAAAATAGATCAAAGTTGTAATTAAAATTTTCCTTAACAATGAATCAATATTGATGAATTTATAAAAGCAATACATGGAAAGAATCTGATTGATAGTAGCTATGCTACCGCCAATGCCAAATTCCAAAATTATAGGTATAGTATTAAGATTTTTAGATCACAGTTTCTTCTTTGATATTATTGATTTAATTATAGGAGTATGAGAAACCTAAAAATTTCATGTTCATAGATATTTCAAGTTGTGATAGTTAATTGAAGCATCTCCTTTAATATGCCCCAAACTCTTGTGTTATTAAAACCTGTTTTGCTTCTCCTGAAATTATTTCAAAAAAAAAATCAAGAAGGAAGGGATCCTCCCTGACTCATTCTATGAAACCAGTATCACTTTGACACTAAAGCTAGACAAGGATCCGGGGACAACAATAAAAGGCTACACCAACAAACCAAAAGTCCTCAGCAAAATATTAGCAGTCAAATCAAGAAACGTAGCTCATCACATAAACAGAATGAAGGACAAAAGTCATATGATTATCTCAATAGACGCAGAAAAAGCATTTGATAAAATTCAGCATCATTTCATGATAAAAATCCTTAACACACCAGGCATGGGAGAAACAGTTCTCAAAATAATAAAAGTCATGTAGAACAAACCCAAAGCCAGCATCATACAAAACAAGGAAAAGTAGGAAGCAATCCCTGTAGGAACTGGAATAACACATGGAGGCCACTTTTACCATGTCTCTTCAAAATAGTAGTGGAAGTCCTCACAGATCAGGCAAGACAAAGAATTACAAGGCCTGCAGATTGGAAAAGAGGAGATCAAATTATCTTGGTTTGATGACATGATTGTATACCTTGAAAACTCTAAAGACTCCTCCAAAAAAGCTCTCAGATTTGCTAAATGAATTCAATAAAGTTTCAAGATACAAAATCAAGTGCAAAAATCAGTAGCATTTTAGCATTTATATACACCAATTATTGAAGCTGCACAGGGGACTGTTGCTCTGAGACAGACTGCCCATCTCAGTAGGGGGAAGATTGCCTTATGTAATTTTTGAGCAGGCATATTACAGAAGCAAAACGTGGCTGGTTAGCTTATGGCGGGGGTGTTACAGCTTTGGGGGTTACAATCTGAGTAAGTTCCCACCATTGTTCACCTGAACTTGGGACTTTTTCATGCTTCCTTGTTTTACCTCTGAGGGGGAAGCAGGAGGGGGGAGTCAACCTGGGAACTTGTCCTATTCCCAGGGTTGACTCTGGGGGGAGGTAGGACGAGGGAGGCAGGCCCGATCTGGAGTCAACTCTTGGAGGAGGGAGGCGGGCTGAAAACCTGCCCATTTCACAATAATATTTAAGCTGAAAACCAAATCAAGAAGCTAACCCCAGTTACAACAGCTGCAAAAAATACCTAGGAATATATTTAACCAAGGAGGTAAAACTTATCTACAGGACTACTACTATGCACTGCTGAAAGAGATCATAAATGACACAAATAATTGGAAAAATAATCCATGATTAAGAATTGCAAGAAATAATATTTTTAAATAAACATACCACACAAAGCAATCTGCAGATTCTAGCAATTCCTATTAGAATACTCATCTTATGTGAATTACAGATATAATTAGAAAATTTCGCAAAATTAGAAAAAAATAAAAAAACCCTAAAATTCATGTGGAACCAAAAAGGAGAGTGACTAGCCAAAGCAGTCCTCAGCAAAATAAATAAAGCTGGTGGCATCACGTTACCGGACTTCAAATTATACTACATGGCTATATTAGCTGAAATAATATAATAGTCCTACAAAAATAGACTCGTAGAGAATTCACAGGGAACACCACTACAGTCAATACATATTTGAAAAGTTGACAAAAACACACACTGAGAAAAGAATATTCTTCCCATATATGGTCCTGGGAACATTTGGATTGTCATATGCAGAAGAATAATACTGAACCCTGATCTGTCAATGTATATAAAAATCAACCCAAGATGGATTAAGTATTTTAAGTAAGATCTGAAACTATAAAAACACTAGAAGTAAACGAAGGCAAAATTCTTGTGGACATTTGTCAAGGCAAAGAACACATGATTAAGGCTTCAAAAACGCAGGCAACAGAAACAAAAATCAACGTATGTACTTAAGCTAAGAGGTTCTGGACTGCAAAACAGTGAGCAGCAATCTAGAGAATGGGAGAAAATATCTGAAAACTATGCATCTGCTAAGGGACTGAGATCAAGAATTTATAAGGACTTCAAATAACTCCAGAAAAATAATCCCATTAAAAAGTGGGCTGCAGACATGAATACACCCACACCCACCCCCTACGGAATGGACTAGCACTCAATCGTAAGAAATAATGAAATCGTGTCTTTTGCAGCAATGGGGATAGAACTTAAGGGGATTAACCTGAGTGAAACAACTCAGAAAGTCAAATACTGCATTTTCTTACTTACAAGTGGGAACTAACCAGTGTGTACACATGGGCATAGACATGGATTAGTGGAGACTTGGAAGGGTGAAGGATGGGAGAGGGGAGAGGGCTGAGAAACTCCTTAATGGAGCTAACTGACGGGAACATATGCATATAGAGTATGGAATAATAGTCGCTGGAGACTTGGAAGTGTGGGAGGGTGGGAGAGAAGTGAAGGATTAGAAACTGCTTAATAGGTTCAAGGTAAACTACTCAGGCAATTGTTATGTTAAAAAGCCCAGGCTTCACCACTATGCAATATATTCATGTAACAAAAGTACTTGTCCCCCTTAAATTTATACAAAATTTTTAAAAAGAAACCTGAACTGTTGCAATGTTATCATGTCAATAGGCTAAATTAAATATAGAGCGTTTTACAATGTTACAAACACAAAGCATGGAACTTGTGCTATCCAATCTAATATATTTAACTACACTGCAGGTAAAGGGGAAAGGGATGGTCTAGTTACATAGTGTTTGGCATTTCACTGTTAGAGAAATTAGTTTTATAGAATGCATGAAGGTAATGAAGACGCACAGTGAAATAATAAATTTCATGAAAAAAATTGAAATATAAGAATGTGTTCTACTTTGGTAGTACCTAAAAAGTGTAAATGTCAATTAAAAATTATGATGACCATAAGTTATCATTTTTTTATACTAATATGTATAGTTACAACCATTTAAATGGCACACAAACTTTATGGTCACCTTGTATAATATAATATACTGATTTATCATTTTAAAATGCCACTATTTTAAAACATTTGGAAATTCCACGAAAAGGGTATGTTTAATAATAATTTACTATGTCAGAAACTGCACTAATATCATCCTTATGGCAAATAGATCAAGTAGCTTTCACTAATTGCATATGATAAAGAACTTTAGCAAAGATTAGGTGTTGACTTTGTTGGCAGTCACAAAGGAACTAAGTGATAGAGCTAAGATTCACGCTATACTTTGGTACAATTTAAAATCCAAGTGTGTCACAGCTGAACTACACAGAATCTAGGCATCTTTCTTTTCTTTTTCTTTTTTTATTGAATAGTAAACTGTGTACATTAATGCACTTCTGGGGTACAGTGTGGTGTTTTCACACACAATCCAAAACACTTCCATCAAACTGGTTAACATAGCCTTCATGTAACTTTCTTAGTTATTGTGTTAAAACGTTCATATTCTACTCATAGAAAGATTCACTTGTACCCTTGTAAGATGAACCACAGAGGTGAACCCTCGAATCCCCTTCCCTCCACCCGCTCCCCTCACCCACCCCTCCCCATATCCTTAGGTTGTTATTAGGTTATAGCTTTCATATAAAAGGTATAAATTAATTTCATAATAGGGCTGTGTACATTGGATACTTTTTCTTCCATTCCTGTGATACTTTGCTAAGAAGAACATTTTTTTCCAGCTCCATCCATGTGAATATGAAGGACGTAAAGTCTCCAATCTAGGCATCTTTCTCCGACATTTGGGTAGAAAACAGGATGCTGTGGGGAAAACTGTGTTGTAATAAAAATAACTGACTGCCATTTAAATGAAAAGTAGGGAAGACATTTAAAATCCACTTATATTTTGTTACACATAAATTCTCACTCATTCTAGCACTGTTTGCCGAAAAGACAATCCTTTCTAAATCAAAATACCCACAGTGTTTTATGGACTGTTTATTCTGCCCTGTTTTTCTCTATGCCTACTCTTAATTTAGTTTATCACTGGGGACTTATACTAACTACTGACATCAGGTACATAAATGGCTGCATACCTTAGGTTTCCTAATCTACTACATCAAGTTAGGAAAGCAAAGTCTTAAAGTAACTGTGACTATCAAGAAAGCCCTGAGTCTACTTTAAAAATTTGATTTTAGCCAGTAAGAGAAATGCATTAGAGCATCCAGAGTATTAGAAATGGACCTAGTCCTTCTAATTTTTTGAAAAATGTTTGGTTTATTCTAGGCCCATTGTTTTCCATATAAAGTTTAGAATTAAGCTTTTCAATGTCTACAGAACTTTCCTTATGATATGATTGAGATTGTAACATATTTAAAATATTACATATTGTATGCAACTTTGTTAAGGGTTTTATGTTTATATTCCTAAGAGGCACAGGCATGCAATATTCTTTGTAATCACTTTGTCTGATTTGGTGTCAGGATAGTTCTATATATGGCGTTACATGAGAACTTAATCAATGAAAACTAGTGTGATCTGGTTTTGAACTTGGTAGCCCTATAGGGATAGTCCTCTTTTCATTAACAATCAACTACATAATTTTTATTTTTCCAATGTGGTCATGTGGTTATGTGGTCATACACAGTATAGTCCTTCATTTTTCACTTATTGTTGCTTCACCATTTTTATAACATTGTAAAATCTGCTATTGGTTTTAGATATTGAGATATTAGGTATTTAGATATATATTTAGATGTTAATTTTAAATTGGGTAAACTTACTGAAATGTCTCTTGATGAAGCAGGGTTTTGTTCACAATTGTTTTAGATTTTTTAATGTAGAAAATGGAGACCTTTTATTTAATTTCATTTACTATACACTGCAATATTTTTTCTTTCTATTTTGATAACTTATTATGATGTTAAGTAGAAGCAGTTTTAATAGGCTTCTAAAAGCCTTTTTATTATTTTAGGAATTAAATTGTACTCATTGTTCCAGTAATTCATAGTGTTTTGGTAGATATATTTTTCCAGTTAGGAAAGCTCTTTTTTTTTTTTTAATTTAAAGCAATTCTTTCTTCTTAAAAAGTCTTTGAATTTTGTTTAATTTTATTTCTGCCTCTATCTTTTATTTCTCTCTAATCTCACTATTAAAGTGATAAACCACATAAGTAGATTTTCTAAGTGTAACTCATACTCTGGATTTTGGGGATACATGGTAAGTTTTATTATGTTATACACTTAAATTTGATTTGCTTATTATTGTTTTTGTTATTATTTAAATATTTAACATTCAAGATCATAGCAAAACCAGCTTCATTTTTTTTCTTCACAATATCTGTATGCTCTGTTATTTTTCTCTAAAACTCTAACATTACTATATTTATATTTTTGCTTACAGTAAGAATACTGTGTCATATTTAATTCTGATGATAAATCCTTTTGCTTTCTTTAATCTTGTTTTTAAAAGTTTTAATTATCTCTGAAATGATACTTCCCAGAGGAATCATAATAGCCATTTTGGTCTTGTACAGTCACTGTTATTTAGTATCTATTTATAATCTTTTTTCCCCAATAATTAGGTTTGGGAGGTAAGATACATGACTGCCAGCCTGGCCAAAAAACCTCTTTGAAGAATGTGTGTATCATCAACATGAATCTATGTTCAAATGATTAAAAAAATATATTTTTCCATTTAAGAAAAAGAAGCATACAGGTTTAGATGGGGAGTGAGACAATATAGCTCCTCTTAAAGTATGTGCCTCAGAAGAATGGATAAGGAGGACTGAGTGAGCGAAATAACCGGCATTCACTCCAAACACAACCAATCAGCTTCATTATCAATGGTACAGCACCCCTCAAAAGCAGGCTGTGATGAACTTATCATTGATCTGTCTTCTTGGTATCATCTTCTTCTGACTTTGTGTTTTCCCACATGTGTTTACCTGTCTTTTCTATTGGAATATAAATTGCCCTGAACTTTTCTCTTCCTTTTACCTATTATAAATTATTAAGCACCACAAAACAACATTAATAAAAGAGGAAGATTACAAAAAATAAGGATCGATTCATGCCACTTGCCAAAGGGAGAGGTAGAACTTAAGACTAAGACAGTGAGGTGCAGAAGTTGGAGTTATGGACTATTCAGATAGAAGGAAGTTTTATTTAATGTACTATTCAGATAGAAGGCAGTTTTATTTATTTAATGTATATTTTTTTGTCGAGTTTTACTTTACCTATCACATATCTGCATGGCCAAAAGATTTGCTTTTTTTTTTTTTTAATCTACACAAAAATATGGATCTCAGCCTGGATATTTCTTCTTTTACAGAATTATATATTTTTAAATGTTACCAAGGAATGGATACAGAGATAGAACAGTAAAAGTCTTCATAATTTACTCCAAGTTCTAACTCATTTTCTCCACCTAAGAAGAGTAGAAATAGAGGGAAAAGAAAATAATGTTCAGAAATTTTGCTGTTTTTAAGCATTCTTAGCTTCACTTCAGAATATTTTTTGCTTCCCACACTGCCAATTAAAACATACCTTTAAAGTTACATTTCAATAACTATCAAATATAGTAAATAATTCAAGTTTATAGAATATATTAATAAATAATATTGCATTTATAATATAATCATCTATATGGCAAAAGTGTGCTCAATTACGGGAGCTAAAAATCCATTAGATTTTTCAAAGTTGAAATTACTCAGGATGTTTGGATGAATCACTCTGAGCCAGATAAAAATGTTATCAGCAAATATCCACCACTGCACAAGAAATGAGCTCCAATCCATAAATCTTATTTGAAATAACCATAAGTATTCACTTTGAAATGAAGTTACTACACATGGAGGTACACTGGGATCTTTTTCAGAGATCAGTCATTAAAAAAGCCAAAATTGAAGCCTGAAGGTAGAATGAATTTCAAAGAGAGAAATTAAGAAAAAAATGAAAGAAAATAGAGACTCAAATTAAAAGAACGAAAAGAAGAGAAACAAGGAAAGATTTTGGAAACCAAAATCAAGCTGATATAACCATTCTCTTGTGAGATAAAATTGACTTTAAATAAACAATGGTAGGCCCAGGGTGGTGGCTCATGCCTGCAATCCTAGCACTCAGGGAGGGGGAGGCAAGTGGATACCTCGAGTTCAGGAGTTGGAGATCAGCCTGAGAAGAATGAGACTCCTCATCTCTAAAAATAGCCAGACGTTGTTGTGGGTGACACTAGCCTGGCTACTTGGAGGCTGAGGCAAGAGAATCACTTGAGCCCATGAATTTGAGGTCCCTGTGAACTATGACGGCATGACCCAAATACTAAGCATATCAAAGTGAGACTCTGTCTTAAAAAATAATTAACTAATTAATTCAAAAATTAAAAAATAAATCAACAATGATTAAAATAAAAGCCAAAGATGGTCATTATATAATAGTAATGGGACCAATTCAACAACAGCACATATTAATCCAAAATATATGTGCACTTAACATAGGAACTCCCAGATTTATAATGCAAATTCTACAATATCTAAGCAAAAATAATAATAATAACAGTAGCATGTCAATTGCTGAAAAATGCAACATGGTGTCACGACCCCTTGGGCTCCTATGGCCCTGGTCTCAGTTAGCGCAGGAAGGAACCAGGCGAGAGGCGGATTAGAAGTACAAGCTTATGGAAGGTGGGCTAGCCCTTACTTTCTGGGAAAATAAACAAAGAAATGCTAGACTTAAAAATGAGATTCTAGAACAAATAGATCTAACCAGGCATTTCCAGAACATTCTACCAAAAACTATGGGAAATATGTTCTTCTCATTACCACATGGGACATTTTTTTAAGATTGATCATAACTTAAGCCGTGAAACAAGTCTTGGCAAATTAAAAATATATATATGCATCATATCACGTATTTCTTGAGACCACAGTGGAATAAAACTAGAAATCAATTCCAAGAGAAACATTCAATTATACACAAAGCTAAGGACATTAAATTGATAATTGGGTCAATGATAGAAATCAAAAAATTTCTTGAACTGAAGGAAAAAGGACACACAAGCTTTCAAAATCTACGGAGTATAGGAAAAGCAGTATTAAGGGAAATGCTTATAGCCATAAGTGCCTTCATCAAAGAGACAAAGAATCACAAATGAATAACCTAATGTCACATTTCAAAGAAGTTGATAAGGAACGACAAACCAAACCCCAAGTCAATAGAATAAAAGAAATAGCAAAGCTCATAGCAGAGCTAAATAGAATTTAAACAAAACGAAAAAATGCAGTAAGGCTTGGCGCCCATAGTACACTGGTTACGGCACCAGCCACAAACACCAGGCTGGTGGGTTCAAAACCAGCACAGGCCAGTAACAACAATAATAACTGCAACAAAAAATAGCGGGGCTTGATGGCAGGCACCTGTAGACCCAGCTATTTAGCAGGCTGAAGCAAAAGAATTGCTTACATAGTAAGACTCTGTCACAAAAATAAACAAATAAATAAAATAAAATAAATCAATAAAACAAAAGGTGTTTTTTTGAAAAGATAAACAAAATTGATAGACCGCTAGCCCAATATACCAGGAATAGAAGAGATAAAAGTTTAATAAGCTCAATCAGGAAATAAAAAGGAGACATTACCACTGACGCAGCAGAAATATAAAATGTCATATCTGTGCAATACAAAAACCTGTATTCAAACAACCCAAACAACTAGAGGAAATGGATAAACCCTTGGAAACACACAAAATCCCAAGTTTGAATCAGGAAGAAATAAAAATGCTATACAAACCAATCATGAGCAATAAGATTAAAGCCGTAAAAAAACACTTCCCAACAATAGCATCAAAAAGCACCCAGACCAGCACAGACAAATTCTACCTACCAAAATGCACTGATAACTATCCAACAGAAATTATTCCATAACACCAGAAAGAGGAAATTCTCCCAATCTGATTGTATGAATCCAGTATCGACTTGATACTAAAGTCAGGAAAGGACCCAAGAAATAAAAAAAAAAAAACTACAAATACATCTCCTTATGAACACGGATGTAAAAATACCAAACAAAATACGAATAAACTGAATT
Source organism: Galagoides demidoff (assembly GCA_963574575.1). Lineage (NCBI taxonomy): Eukaryota > Metazoa > Chordata > Mammalia > Primates > Galagidae > Galagoides > Galagoides demidoff. Next base: position 6,633 of record CAUYQV010045057.1, on the reverse strand, counting down.
CCATCACACACCAAAAAGGTAATTCCCTACAATGAAATGAGTTTCATCCCAGGGGTGCAATGATTCAAAATAAACAAATCAATAGACATGATTTACCATTCAATCAGAATTTAAAACAATGTGTTCAGCTCAGCAGATGCAAAGAAAACATTTAATGAAATCCAGCACTCTCATGATAAAAAGCCTCAATGAACTAGATATACAAGGACCAAACCATTTGATTATAAAAACCACATATGACAAACTCTCTGCCAGTATCATTCTGAGTGGTTAAAAGTTGAAAGCATTCTCCCTAAGAACAGGAACAAGACAAGAAGCCATTGTCACCACTTCTACTCAACATAGTATTTGAAACTCTAACCAGAGAAATCAGGAAAAAAACAAATAAAAACAAATTACATCTAAATGGGTAAAGTGGAGGTCGCAGCCTCCTTATTTGCTGATGATATGTTCTCGTATTTAAGAAACCCTGAAGGCTTCACCAAAAACACTCCTAAAATTGATTAATAAATTCAACAAAATCTCTGGTTACAATATCAGTGTCCACAGGTTAGCAGCAGTTGGATATTCTACTAATAGTCATGGTGAAAGTGAAATCAGGGACTCCATACTGTTTATCATAGTTATAAAGGAAATAAAATATCTAAAACTATCCTTAATCAAAGACATGAAAGAAACTGCAAATGGGCAAACATCCCTTGTTCATAAATTGGCAAAATCAACATCATTAAATGTCCATATTGCAAAAGTGACTTACAGATTTAATACAAATTCCACCAAAATACCAATATTGTATTTTCACAGACTTAGGAAAAATAATCCTAAAATTCATTTGGAACCAAAAAAGAGCCCAAATAGTCAAAGCAATCCTAAGCAAAGGAATAAATATGAGACATCATATTGCCTGACTTCAAATTATACTACAAGTCTATAGTAATACAAACAGCATGGCACTGGTATAAAGGTAGAGACATAGACCAATAGAATAGAATAGAGAATGCAGATATGAAAACTACCTACAAAGTATGATCTTTAATGAAGAAGGGAACAACACATGCTGGGAAAAGGAAGACCTATTTAATAAATAGTGCCAGAAAAACTTCATAGCCACATGCATAAGGATGACACAGGACTTCTCTCTCTTAATATATACAAAAATTAATTCAAGGTAGACAACAGACTTGAAAGCTATGAAACAAGAAAAAATCTAGAAGAAAATGTAGGAAAAACTCTTCTAGAAATTGGCCAAGGCAAAGAATTTATGCCTAAGACCCCAAAGGCAATTATTTCAACATCAAAAATAATTCAACCAAAAAACTTCTTCATAACAAAGGAAGTAATCAATAGAGTGGACAGACAATCTACAGAAGGGGAAAAAGTCAAGTACACAAGTGACAAAGGACTAATAACCAGAATCTACAAAGAACTTGAACAAATCAATAAGCAAAAAATAAACAACTCCAACAAAATGTGGTCAAAAGATATAAACAGAATTTGGGTATTTTGTTTGTTTAGAAAATAGAGAAATGGCCTCTAAACATATGAAAAACTGCTCAATATCACTAATCATCAGGGAAATGCAAATTAAAACTACAATGAGATAACACCTTTTTCCTGCCAGAATGGCATTATTAAAATGTCGAAATATAATAGATGCTGGTGTGGATGCAGAGACAGGAACACTTACACATTGTTGGTAAAATTGCAAATTAGTGCAAACTCTATGGAAGAACAGTATTAGATTCCTAAAAGAATAAATATAGACCCACCATTCATTCTAGCAAAACTACTGCTGGGTATCTACCAAAAGAAAAAGAAATTGTTTCATTAAATAGACATTTGTACTCACATGCTTGTCACAGCACAAATCATAATTGCAAAGATGTGGAAACAACCTAAATGCTCATCAATTCATGAGCACCATACACACACACACACACACCCCGTGGAGTACTACTCAGCCATAAAAAGGAATGAAATAATATCATTTGCATCAATTTGGGTGGAAATAGAGATTATATCCTCTAAGTGAAGCATTTCAGAATGGACAACCAAACACCGTATCAGCATATGTTCTCTCTAATAAGGGGGAGCTAAATGACAGGTACACAGGGACACAAAGTGATATAAAGGACATTGGAAACCATGAAACGGGGAATAGGAGAGGCTGACTGGGGGATAATAGCTTATGGGAGGCTCAGTGGGGGATAAAAACTTACCTATTGGGTACAGTGAACACTCTTGTGGTCACAGGTATACCAAAAGCCCCGACTTAAGTGTTATATAAGGGATCAAACATTTGTATGTTCTTTATTTTTGAAAAAGAAAATGATTAAGGGACCTGGATAACCATTATCAAGAGAAGACATACCAATGGCCAACAGAAACGTGAAAAAATGATCAGCACCACAAATCATCAGAAAAATGCAAATCCAAGCCACAATGAAATACCACCTCATAGCTCTTAAGAAAAGAAATTATTATAAATAAAAGATAGCAAGTGTTGATAGGAATGGAAATTAATAAGCCGTTATGGAAAACACTATAGAATTTCCTCAAAAAATTAAAAATAGTCTACTATATAATGCAATGATCCCTCTTCTGGGTACAGCCCAGAGGAAATATAATTATTATCTCAAGGAAACATCTATGCTCTCATGAGCATCATTCACAATAGCCTACAAATAAAGGAATTTGTAGAAATATATAAATAGAGTAAATATCTGGCACTGTCATGACAAAAATAAATAAATGACTACATGAAGAGATGGTTGTGTCCCTCCATGACTGGGCTCCCTGGACCCTTTAACTGTCAGAATTTCCCACACTGCACTTCCAGGAATTTGTCAATGGCTGTTCAAGTTTTCTTACTGGGAATTGGTTCCAGCAAAGTTCACGGCTTCTGAGTTTCTGCTCTGGTGAGTTAGGAATCTCTGTTCACATGTTGGGCTCTCCAATTAGTGGGGCAGTGGGTTGCTCTTTGTTTTCACTTCTTCTATGGATTTAAGAAGAGTTGCTGATTTTCCAGGTTATTTTGCTTTGTACTTGTTACCATGATGTGGCAACTTCTAAGCTTCTTACGTCAGAAGTGAAACAAAATGATGATCTGTAAGTTTGTGCTTTCCCCACCCCAGTCCCCTTTACTTACAAATTGTAATGGCAGTGGCCTTCTCATCTCCATGATGACTTATCTCAGAATTATTTTTATACTTGCAAAGCTCTCTCCCAGATGCTAACCTCTGTTAATAATCTCCTTGCATATTAAAGAATGTTTCTGTTCCATGGAGATAGCCTCTAAATGCGTGAAATTGATAGAAGTGTCTATTATTTGCAGTGCATGCATCCATCACACCTAAATTTATGCTAATAGTATCACTCAGGATTAGGGCTAGTCTTGACAGAAAGACCATGTGTGACCCAGGTTATATGAACTTAAACTGCTTCAGAAAGCGGAGAGGGGCAGAGATTGAAATTAGTTACATGGGTCAGTGATTTAATCAATCATATCTACATAATGGAACCCCAATAAAATCTCTGCAGACAATAGCTCAGGTGCATTTCCTGGTTGGTACACACACTGGTGTGTTTGGATGGTAACTAATCCTATTTCCATGAGGAGAAGGTGTGGGAATTCTCAGTTCCAGACCCCTCCACTTACCTAGTCCTGAGTCCTATTTTTTAAAATATAAACATGAAAGCATGAAATATTAGGTCTACACCACACTGTAGTAAAGAAAGAAAGTCTATAAATTATTTTAGCGAATTACTAAACCTTATGGGCTTGTGGGAATGCCTGTAGCTAGTTGGTCAGAAGTGTGGATGACCCGGGAAACCTCAAACTTGTGTTTGGCATCTGAAATGAGGATAGCCTTGGGGACTATGCCCTGAACTTGTATAACCTTTACTAAATCCTGGTTGTCTCTGGTAGGTGATAGAGCAGTTTGATAACTTTGAAATTTTACTGGGAAGCCATGTTTCCTCCTCCATGTTCCACTCCTGATATGTGTATAATTCTCATCTTTTCCACTAACAAATTATTACTTTGGAGAGTAAAGTGAGGGGATAAAAGCATGTAAACCTGTGTGGCTTTTAATCTGAATCACATGAATAGGGAACATTTTTATTTTTGTAAGTGATTAGCAAAATTTAAGGATGAATCCCCACCTCTTGGAGCAACACGGGAGATTGGTAGTATTGACAACAATATGACAGATGATTTCACTCCCCTATTTGCAAAAGGTTGAGCTGGTCTGAGTTTAGAGATCAGATTTGGAGTTGATTGGACTCCAAATCTAATTATCCGTGTGTGTTATAAAGTTAAAGAGAAACGATGCAAGCATATAAAGTCAGGTATTTCTTAGTTTGGAAAAGCCAATAATGTTGAGGCATAGTATTCTCAATGAAGATTTGCGTTCAGGGAAGGAAAGAGAAAAGTCGAACAGCAACATGAGAACGCACTGGAGTGACTGCCGTGAGCTACGTCTATAAACGGTTACTGAAACTATTGTGCAAAAGTCTAAGGAGAAGCAGAATGATTGCAGATTGCATGCTCTCAAAGATCTCACCGTGAGATATGATGACTAGATGTAAAGTGGAATTGGAGTTAGCACCCAGAGTAAGAGGGAATGCTGATAGATAGACTCGTGAAGTTATAGTAAATTCCAGTGCTTACTTAATAAATAGTATTTTGCCAATGTTAATCTCTTAGTTTTAATAATTGTTCAGTGGTTTACATATGAACATTAGGAGCGGCTGGATGGGAGCTATGCAATAGCTCCATATTAAGTTGCAACATGGTATAATTTTAAAATTACCTCAACATTAAAGAAAAGTATAACCTATTTTTAGTTGCCAGGAGTTGTACTTTGTACTGAGAGAAGAGAATTAACTCTCAAGGGCATAAGGGAATTTTTAGAGTGATGAAACAGCTCTATGTCTTAATTGTGAGGGTGTTTACCTGACTATATTTGTGCTTTAAAATCCATCACACTTTATATTTAAATAGGTTGATTTTTATATGTAAATTACAAGAATACAAATATAGAGGCATAACTGAAAAACAGTGCCAGGATGGTACCAAACCACAATGAAGCACATATCAAAAATAAAGCAAGTTACATGATATTTTCAGTTTTCCTGGGCATGACAAGGTTATGTTTATTCTCTACTGTAGTGTATTAAGTGTGCAAAATTGTCATGTCCAAAAATATACATCCTAATTAAAAATATTTTACTGCTAAAAATAGACAATGATCCTTGAAGCCTTTTGTCACTCATAATCTTTTTACTGGTAGAGGGTCTTGCCTAAGTGTTGATAATTGATGACTGAACAGAATGGGGGGTTGCTGAAGGCTGAGGTGACTGTAGCAATTCCTTAGAATAAGACAAAAATGAAGTTTGCTGCTTTAGTCTACTCTTCCTTTCATCAAAGAGTTCCCTATAGCATGTAATGCTGTTTCATAGAATTTTACTTACAGTAGAACTTTAAGTTAATCTTCAAGTGAATATTCTCTAACCCTGCTATTGCTTTATTAGCTATGTATAGGTAACAGTGTTGGAATAAACTTCTTCCAAGCTCCTGTTAATGTTGATAATTCAGTCTACTTTTATAAACACAAATGATCTTCATGGTACCTAAAATGGTACAGTCTTTACAGAGAGTTTTCAATTTACCTTGATGAGATCCATCAGAGGAATCACTCTTTTTTGACATCTATAGCCTTACAAAATTGATTTCTAAAATAATGATATCTGAAATTTAAAGTTACTTGTTGATCATGGCCTGCAGAATGGGTGTTTTGTTAGAAGGCATGAATCTCCTTGTGTGCCTTCATCAGACTTTGAGAGATCAGATGCATTGTCGATGAGCAGTGACATTTTGGATAGAATCTTTTTATCTTAGCAATAGGTCTAAACAGTGGGCTTAAAATACTCTAAAATATTCAGTGAACCAATTTGTACACAGGCTGTCTGTTTGAGGCCATGTGCTATCCAGGCTTTGTGGTTTCATTCATAGAACATAGGCAGAGAAGATCAAGCTCAATTCTTAAAGGTTCTAGGATTTTGTAATGGGAAATACGCATCGGCTTCACCATAGAGGCATCAGTTGCACCATCCCCCAATGAGAGAGTCACTCAAGGCCACATATTCACTTCTCTCCATGACTGTCCTGGCTGGTATCTTCTTCCAATGCAAGGCCGTTTCATCTACTTTGAAAAATGTGTTACTTAATGTAGCACCTTCTCCAGTTATCTCAGCTAGATCTTCTGGATGATTTGCTGCAGCCTCTGCAACAGCACTGGCTGCTTCTACTAGATTCAAATTGTGCTTCTGCAGTTTCCTCACATCTTCCAGCTTCATAAAATGGAAGAGAGTTGGGGTCTTGATCTGCATAAGGTTTTGCCTTAAGAAAATATATATATATATATACATATTTTTTAGATTTTTTTAATTAAATCATAGCTGTGTACATTAATGCAATCATGGGGTACTGTGTGGTGTTTTCACATACATTTTGAAATACTCTCATCAAACTGGTTAATGTGGCCTTCATGTCATCTTCTTAGTTATTGAGTTAAGACATTCATACTTGGCTTTTAGAAAGATTCATTTGTAAACCATAGAGGTGACCCC
>CAUYQV010045054.1:0-37931 GCA_963574575.1 Galagoides demidoff | reverse complement strand
CTGGGCTCAAGCGAGTCTCCTGCCTCAGCCTCCCAAGTAGCTGGGACCACAGATGCCTGCCACAGTACCTGGCTATTTTTTGGTTGCAGCCGTCATTGTTGTTTTGGCAGGCACAGGCTGGATTTGAACCCGTCACCTTAGATGTATGTGGCTGGCGCCTTAGCCACCTGAGCCACAGGTGCCGAGCCTGTGCCCTGGCATCTTTAACAGGAACCACACAGCAGGGGGATGTCCACGGAGGCTGGGACATACACTCTGCTTGTCATGACTTTGTTTTCACCACTTGTTATTTGTTTGATTATGCTTCTTTCTCTAAAAAAAAAAAGATTTTAAAACATTCCTACATGACCCTATCCCCGTACCTTCCTGCCCAAGCTCCTGCAACTTCTTCTTTGTTCTACACATCTTCAGTGCCAGCTCAAGCACTCGTTCTGGAAGCTTCCATCGTCCTCTGGTGTGCACTCATCTCTCTGCCTGCACCTGACCTCTTAGTGTTTTATAGTGTTGCCACCTAGGTCCTTTTCTCATGGACTCAGCACTTTTGTGGGCGAGCAGAAATCACATCATCTGCTCATTTTCTCTGTTTCTCTTTCACTTGAGTCATAAAGGAAGATTGCAAAGAGGTCCAATTAGACAACTTGGATTTGGCCACTGACTAGATGAGCGGCTTTGAGTCAGTCACTTTGCTGCTCTTGAGCTTCAGGTGCCTTGTCTGTAGAAAAGAAGATAGTTATGTCCACCCTGTAGGGCGAGAGTGATTAGAGGCAGTGTTTGCTGAGTGCTTGGATTTACCGTGTATAAGAGGCTCCAAAATAGTAGATGCTGCTGCTGCTGCTGCTCGGAATACCTATAGTATAATAATAGTAGCAACAACTGATGTTTCTTGAGAGCTGTTTATATGCCAGACAATTTCAAATAATTTTTCCTGTGACGTCTTCTTTGTTTGGATGCCTTCAGTTATAAAGGATGCTGCATCTTATAACAGGCACAATGTAAGGGTTTATGGCACACCTCCTGGGTGAAAGGCTCAACTACAACTTGGAATTTCCCTAACAAACACAACCATTATATCCTCATATTAATCGGTAATTTAAAAAAAGAAAGCATCAGAGAAAAATTAAATTAAAAAAGGATGCTACGTCTTGCACAATGAGCTTATGGGAAAGATGGAGGGACCCCGTGGAGTACATGGCAGTTGGTGTGCATATACATGAAGTCAGCCATCAAAACCATATAACCAGTGGTAATGAAAAATTGGCTCAGATCCCTTAGCTAGACGAGAGCTAGAGTCGGACTTGCTTCAGGGAGACTTCAGCCTTCAAGGGGCCTGGGGCAGCATGGCAGATGCTAGTGGGCAGAATCCATGTTATTACACAGGTGCATGGAGAGCTTGGGCTCCTGAAAGCTTAGTGTCATTGAGAAGCTCAAGGATCTATAGGTCTTGCTAGGAATGAGGGTTAGAATCTGGAGTCGACTCTGCTCAAGAGAACAAGGCACACAGGAAAGTATCTGGGGGCAAGGTCAGTGGCACAGCTCTCTCTCTTAGGCAGTGAAACTAAATTTCCTTCTTCGGGATCTTCTTAGGAATTGACCATGGCTAAATTCCATGACACTCAAGGCTCCTAGGGCAGGAAGGCATGTAATTCATGTGGAAACTCTGTAAGATGGTAGAATTACTTAGTTCTTGGTTCATGGAAAAGGAGAACAAAGATTGCAGAGGTAACATGATTTTTCTAAGGTCATGAGCTTGTAAGTGCCAGATTAGCAGCTTGAACCAATGCTCTTTGCCCCGTGCTTGAGTAATTTGCCCTATTCTGTAGATGGGAAAAGGAATCTCAAAAGATAGGGTGGAAGAAGCCAGACCTATAAGCAAAGTTAGCAAAAATACTCAATTTGACATGATCAGGTAAATGGTCAGTGGATGGAGAAGATGAAAGGGGAAGAAATGCGACACCTTGCCATTGGCTAAGAACTTCTGCAGGTGCTTTGACAGTGAAATAGGAGAGATCTGGGCTTCCATCTTCCCCCATTGGAAGTAATGGGGTTCAGGGAAGCTTGGTCTTTGGAGCCAGCTAAATTTGATTTTGAATTTGAGTTCTACCATTTACTAACCTTGCTAGACTCTATTTCTTCAATTAAAATGAGGATAATGAGGTTTACCTGGTAGTGTCATTGTATGGGTTGCGGTCAAGGTAGAGAAACCATCCAGTCCTTATGGTGCTCGTGAAATGAGAGTTTGATTTCATTGCATTTTTATCATGGTGTCTTTCTTACAGTTCTGTCCTCTAGGAGATCACAACCACGGAGGACTCCAAAGGGGAGCTAAAGATGGAGAGGGAACAGGGGCGAGGAAACATTCTAAGAGGGAAACAAGAGGAATGAATCTATTTTCACTTCTCATTTGCATGCGTGAAAGGCCTGGGGAGGGGGGAGCCTTCTGCTGCTCCCTGCTGGGCGTTGCTGCTGACCTGGTGTGAGGAGGATGTGGGGTAGGCTCAGAGCGACAAAACAAGACATGTTCCTTCCCTTCCTTTCCTTTGGACTGTCACCAAGCCAGGATGGGTGTGCTCTGCATTCACAAGTGTGTTTTCAGCTGAGGGCTTCACTCAGCATCTCATTGGATTTGAGACGCGGCCTCCAGCCCACTGCCAGTCTTGCTCAGGCTCTGGCAGAGAGTGAATTCAAGGACTTGAGGGGACTTGTTGGAAAACGTTACTCCAGTGCCAGCTTGACACACAGCGTCTGCAGCTGTGATTTTAGCCAGGGCTCTGGAATTCTTCAGGTTTGATAGGACCACTTTCTCAGGGGAGAGGTTGCTTCCTGGCTCATCATTCAGCATTACAGCTGAGTTAAGAGAGAGAATATGAACATCGTAGTCTTTGAGAAGGTGGCAGCAATGACCTGCCCCACTGTTCTCCTTTCACGAATACACAGACATGTCCTAAGTGCCCACTGTGTGTCCTGAGTCAAGTCCTGAGGGTTCAAATATAGTGATGGAGTTGCCACTTGTCGGGTGCCAGGAAACGAGAGTGTGAAATGAGGAACAGCAGCCGTCATCTTCACCTTTGTTTTAGTTCTGTTTGGGGCTGGGTGCTCCTGTGTTTACCCCTCACACACTGTAGAGAGAATGACTCTGGGTTAGCAACTGGATATTACTTACTATCTTTTAAAACTTTTAACTGCTTGTCACTTTTCCCGGGAAAAAAACCCCCAAAACATTAACATTTAATATTTATTTCAAATGATAAGTATGCCTCAACTCCTGTAAACCTGCCACTTCTCTTGGCTGTCTCCTAGCTGAGAGCTCCTTGAGCAATAGTGGGGACTTCCCAGGCCATGTGTGCCTCCAGCAGGACTTCCCAGGCCATCCTGGTATCGGCCATGTGTCCCTCTGGCAGAGGCAGATGGTTTTCCGGTCAGGTGTAACGGAAATGTATTTTCTCAACAAAGTCTGGCAGATGATCCCGTCTCCACAAATGCATATCACATCTCATAAAGAAACCATGCATATTGCATGAGCTCCAAATGTAGAAACAGATACTTATAAAATACAAGCCTCAAAATAAAACCGAAACATTTCAAAACAACAGCAGTTGCAACGCCAGCAGTTTATTTATTTAATTTTTTTTCCAACAAGATCATGAAACAAATCCCCAGAGTCCCTGAGCAGAATCTGAAAATCCCAACAGCTGGGGTGAGGGTCTGAGATGGGTCTGTATTGTAAGTGGGAGAAATCAATAGAGGGACGGACTCAAAGAGCAGTTTTCAGGGCAGAATATCTTTTGTTTTTTTTAAAGTCGGTGAGGAGGAAAAGCAAAATCAAAGAGCAGTTTTCAGAATGGAGTTAGAAGGCTCTATTTTTGGAGATCCCATTTCTGAATGGTTTGAGGTCTTGGTGGCTTGGTGCCCTGGATTGGTCATTTTCACTCTTGCTTTAGAGGTGACACGGGGCAGGTGATACGTAGGTGCCTGGCTCCCCCCGCCCCAGGTCCCTGGCTCCTCCCCCCCAGGTGTCTGGCTCCCCCCACCCCAGGTGCCTGGCACCGTGCCCGTGTCCCAGGGCTCAGTGAACACCGGTAGGGGCTTTCCCAGCCGCAGCTCCTGGGTTCTCTCTCATTCTGCTCCTTCCTCTCCCTCTTTGGAACACAGATTAGTATGCAAGTGGCAATGACATTATTTTGGGGATAACCTTTAATGTGCTCTAATTTATGAGAAAAGTAACATTTAAAATCTTGGTACTTTAACTATTATTAGTGCTGTGGACATCTGTTGATTTTGGATTTTGAGTCTCCCTTTCCTCTTCCTACAGGAGCAGCTACCTCTTTTCTTTTGGGAAACTGACCTTCCTTCCTTCTGGTCTCCGAAAGCAGTGATAACTCTCTGCTTCACATGTTCTCTGCATCCCGCAGAGCGGCAGGGACACTGCAACTCATTGACGCGGTTGTGATTCCCAGGCTCCCCTAGTCTGAGGGCTCATTACAGCTCCAGCACAGGGCAGGGTTTGCACAGAGCCATCTTCACACTTTCTTCTGGCCACATTTGTACCTTACTACTGGGTCTACAACCTGGGGCCACAGACCAGGGCACAGCCTCCGGGCTTCTGTTCTAGAGGGCCCTGAAAACTTGCCTTTGTGGTTGCAGGGCTGCAATTGTTGAGACCAACATCCCCGAGAGTACTGGTGGGGGCCTCTGCTCTCCACTGTGGCCATGTTGGCCTGCTGGTATCAGCAAAGGCCATATTGGAGCTAGTTTTTGCTCAAGGACTCAGAAGCCAGGGAAGCCTATTACCTGGCCATAATGGTGGTAAATGATGAATTTGGGGAGGATTTCCCATGTGCCACGTAATTCATATTCATTACCTAGTAGCCTCACAATATAGGCATGCCAGGTGAATATCAGATTCTTGCTTTATATACATGAAAACTGGGACAAACTGCGTCAAGTAGCTTGCTGAAGCCTACACACCTAGGAAGGGGCAGGGCAGTTCTGGTGTTTCCACGACACCAGGCAGCACAGCTCAGCTCCGGCTCCAGCGTCTCTGAGCTGCCTCTTCCTAGTTCCCTCCCCAGCAGCCTGAGCCTCATCTGCATTAATGATGGTGCCAGAATACTTGTTGCTTCCTCTGCCTGGGGTCTTTTTTCATTTCGGATCAGGTTGTTTTCCTCTGTTGGAAGTTAAGTTCTCTCCTCTTATCCTTTAAGTGTCTCTTGTTTCCTTCTAGAAGGATAGGGCTTCTGCCAGCATCTGATCTACCTGACCAGGTGCTGGAATCATAACTGCAAGCTCTGGTGTTCTTGTACGGCCCTTACACTACTGCTGAGGCAGCTCTGGGGAGTGGATGAGGGCTTTAGAATCGGCAGGACTGAATCCAAGTTTTCTCTCTGGCAGTCAACTACCTGTGCGGTGTCAGTCAAGTGACATAACCACTTCAGACTTCAATTTCATCTATAAAATGTGGTGGAAATTGGTATCTTACCTCAATGAATTCTTCAGAGGATTAAATGGAATAGTGCTTCCTGGTAACTCCTATGGACGTTGTAAGGTTAAATAGAAACAAAAATTACATTTCTTATTTGTCAGTGTGTCATTGTAAATTGCCACCTTTGTATGTACATTTTTATTGTGTTTAGCCATTTGTGTGTGTGTGACTAGTTAATTTTGTGGGATTTTCCATATCATCGCATGGAACTAAATGACAGTGGGAATCATTGCTGGACTATTCCCTCTTATGTGTAAGGAAATCTGGAATTATGATTTTAAAACCAGATAATTTATGTTATAATTTTCTTAGCATTTTCTTTGTAAATAAACATAAGCTGGTTGGTGTATCATAAAAAGAATAGAAAGATGGAAAGAGATAAAGTATGAGAAGCAACCAGAAAATTTATTCAAAATATGTTTGCCGAGCACCTATTATGGCTGAGGATAGAGCAGTAAATAATAAAAATACTTGTCTTCAGGAATCTTCCATTCTACTGGTGGAAAAGAGGAAACAAAAAAAGTGACACATAATGTCAGGTGATGACAAGGACAAAGGAGAAAATAAAATAATGGAAGGGAGGTGGAGATGTCGGGGTGGGGAAGGTTTTCTTATTTCCTGCAGGGTGAGCAGGGGACATGTAATGGTTCAGGTAATGTGAGCAGGTGTGAGTGAGGGAGAAAACTCTGCACACCCGGATCAAGTGAGCTCCGAGCGCAGGAAGAGCCTGGCACAGACGTGAGGCTGGAGTGGGCTTGTCTCGTTTAAGGCTAAGGAGATAGCGTGGTTTTGGTGGCCAGAGCAGAACATACCAGCAAGTCAAAGAGGTGGGTCAAGATTGTGGAGCCTTGTAGGGATTTTAAGAACTTTGGCTTCTACTCTGACTGCTTTAGAAAGGCAGTGAAGACTACTGAGCAAAAGGTTTTTCATGTGATAGTGTTTGTCTAGGATCATTCTGTCTGCCCAGTGGGGAAGGGTCTGGGTGCTGGTGAGTGGGGTGGGGAGACAGGGGTGGCTTTGCTCACAGTGGCAATGGTGAAATTAGTGAGATAGGGAGTTTAGGGATAAATTGACACTAAAACTGGCAGGAATTGATGATGTATTGAAAGGGACTTATGGAAAAATAGCAGACTCAAGGGTCTGTCCAAGGTCTTTGGCCTAAGCAATCAGAAGCATGGAGCTGCCTTTACGGACATGGGGAGACTGGGGAGGAGAGGTCTGCAGGGGATGGGGACCAGGAGATCAGTCTGGAGGCTGGGTTTGAGCTGCCCCTGTGAGTCCAGAGATGTTGAGAGGATCACTGGATCTCCAAGTATGGAGGACAGAGGAAAGGTACTGAGTCAATCTGGGGTCCCCAGAGGAGGATGGCGGAGTGGACACTGTAGAGCTCCCCTCTGTAAGACAGACGCTCATACCTGTCAGCTGTGGAGAAGCACAGATGCCGTTTGCTGTTGGATCCACCACCTGAATTGCCTTTGGCTACAAGGTTATGGCCCTTACCTGGGGATGACACAGACAATAAATGGCTGTTGTGGGGGTACAAACTCCCACTGTGATTGCCTCCAAACATCATAGTTCTGAAGGGCCCATCCCTGCTCTGAAGCTCCACACTGGCTGGCCTGTCTCTCCATCAATTCTGTCTAATTCTTCTTTCCCCCTTCCTCAAGGTTCTGCCCTGTGAGCACTCTCCAGGAACCCAGAGAGCCACTCCCTGTCCCAGAGACTGTTTCTAGGGAACAAAATCTAAAACAGTTGGTAACTTGGCTAGAGCAGATCAGCATAGTCTCTGGCATCTGGTACATGGCCATTGAGTTTGTGAATGCATTTTTTTCCCCATCCTCATCTTTCATCTTTTCTGGAAGATCAGAGCAGTTTGCAATAGACTGTGACATGCAATAGCATATTTATGGTTTGAGGAAGAGCTATGTTAACTCTCTCATTCTCTGTCATATAATATAATATGAAGGGACCATCTGGACATTTTACAAAATATCACAGCATCTGCTGGTCCTATTACCTCCCACAGTACCCAGAAATCACCGGCCTCAGAGAGTGGTGGAAGAGTCCTTTGACGGTGCAGCTGGGACACCAGCTTAGAGCCGATACCCCACTAAGATGAGGCACTGTCCTCCAGGAGGAGGTGAGCACCTCCATTCTGTAACCCTCATATGGTATGGAGTCTCCAAGAGGTAGAATCCATGGATCTGGAACCCAAAGTGGAGATTTAGGGGTAAGTCGACTCACCATCATCTCAGGAGACCCACTTTTTGGAATTTGTGCTTTTTTCCTCAAAATCTCTGGGCCCTGTAGGTCCAGGAGTCCTGATTCCCCCTAGAGAAATGCTTCCTGTAGAGGATGCATTAAGAATATGGTGAATTTTATGCGGTGGTTGTCACCCATTCTCTTTGTACAATGTGCCAGGAACACAGGAGGCAAAAAGCTGCAGACTCAGTGGTTGTCACCGGCCCTCCTCAGGGTGCCGCTGCACAGCAGGGTGAGGGAAGAAGGTACTTGGCATCCATGGTCCCTTGGAGCACATCTGGGTGTACCATGACTAATTTTATTTGATTTTATTTATTTAATTAAATTATAGCTGTGTACATTAATGCAGTCATGGGGTACAGTGTGCTGGTTTTATATACAATTTGAAATATTTTCATCAAACTGGTTAACATAGCCTTCATGGCATTTTCTTAGTTATTGTGTTAAGACATTTATATTCTACATTTAGAAAAATTCACATGTACCCTTGTAAGATGCACCATAGGCGTGGCCCCACTAATCACCCTTCTCCACCCATCCTCCCCCTCCCCTCCCCTCCCTCTCCCTTTTCCCAATATTGTTGAACTGTAATTGGGTTATAGCTTTCATAATGGCAAATTGGTAAGACTAGCAGCCACATTTGAGAAAAGCACAGCAGCCTGAAAGCCAAGGGCTTAGCCGCTTTAGGGTCAAGGGTCTGGTCACCCACAAGTGACCTGCAGAGGTGGCAGTTGAGGGTAAGGGAAACTAAAACAGATGCCCAATGTGACCATTACTGTATTTTGCTGTATAGAATGTGCTGCATCCATGTTTCTAGCCCAAACTTTCAGGAAAATACCCCTTGAGAAAGTGGCCAGGTCTTGATGGGGAGACACACATACGGGGAGAGTGAACGCTCCCTAATCAGTATGCAGAACGTACTGCCTTCCTGGAGCTGCCTGTTCTGTGAAGGCTGCCTCCTCCTCTCTCCTAGGAGCTTTTCCTTCCCTCTCACATCAGGGGGTATAGCCAAGATGGTCATGCCCATAACTGGTGAGATGGAAGTTTTAATGCTGTGGGCAGCCAGGTGGGTCCCTGGGGTCTGCCTGGGGTCCCTAGTCCCCTCCATGTGGCTGGACACTGGACCCTTGCCAACCGCATCACTGCACCCTCCCCTGACTGTGGCTCTCAGTGGAGGTTACTCAGTCTGCTTCCACTGGATCAGGGATCCTGCAGGGATTGGAACACCTCATGCACCCAATGGGCCTGAGCAGGAGGACATGGCAGCTCCAGGAGGCCCACTGGGATCCCTTGCTGCCAAGCCGTACTACCCATACATAATGCACATCCTTATCTGTCCCTCAAAAATTTGCACAAAAAAGAGCGCAAATATATGACAAGAATACGGTAATTTTATGTGTCATATTGGTAAGTCACAGGACCCAGATATCTGGTCCAATACCAGTCTAGATGTTGCTGTGAAGGAGTCTTTCAGATGAGATTAATGTCTATTAATAAATCAGTAGACTTGAGTAAAGCAGATTACACCTCAGTGAGGGTTGGGCTCATCTTATTAGTTGAAGGTGGTAAGGGAAAAAAGACTGACTTCCCCTGAGGAGGAAGGAATTCTGTCAGAAGATGGCTTTGGACTCAAACTTCAACATGAGTCTTTCCCTGGGTCTTCAGCCTACTGACCTTTCCTGCAGACTTCGGACTTGCCAGGCTCAGTAATTGCACCAGCCAATTCTTTAAAATAAATCTCTGTGTATGTGTGTGTGTGGTGTGTGTGTGTGTGTGTATCTCCTTATCTGTGTGTCTGTGTATCTTCTTATCTGTGTCTGTATCTCCTTATCTGTGTGTGTTTCTGTGTATCTCCTTACCTGTGTGTGTGTGTCTGTGTATTTCCTTATCTCTCTGTGTCTGTGTATCTCCTTATCTGTGTGTGTCTGTGTATCTCCTTATCTGTGTGTGTGTGTATGTCTGTGTATCTCCTTATTTGTGTGTGTGTGTATATGTCTGTGTATCTCCTTATTTGTGTGTGTGTGTGTGTCTGTGTATCTCCTTATCTGTGTGTGTCTGTGTATCTCCTTATCTGTGTGTGTGTGTGTCTGTGTATCTCCTTATTTTTGTGTGTGTGTGTGTGTGTGTGTGTATCTATCTACCATCTCCTGTCAGGTCTGCATCTCTGGAGAACCTTGACTGCCACTCTAGAGGAGAGGGGGGATGATACCTGTCTTGTCAAGAGATGGATGCCAGTGGCGGGGATTGTGTTTCCTACCACCAAACTCCTCCTCTGAGTTTTTCCAGGGAACAAGAAAAATCTGAATCTTGGAGAAGCTGTTCCCTGATGGTGCAAATTTGCTGGAGGAAGAAGGTGGATATGAAGGCTACAGGGGATGGGTGGATTAAGGAAACACTGTGCTGTTTACACTTGATCCCCCCCCAAGGCCAATGTGCCAGTCACCCAGCTGCTGAAAATCCTCTGCTCTTGCTGGTTCCCAGCTTGCGTCACTAGGAATTGCCCTTGGCCGTAGGGAAAGAGTGGCCTTAATCATTGTTTCCTTCCTGCTTGTCACAGATGACTGGTGCGGGGATGTAAAGTGTAGGCTTTGTGTGTTGAGTGGTCTTCAGGGAAGGGCCATCCCAGCTCCAGAGCCCTCAAGAGGGTCCCCGGAGGGCTCAGAGGCAACTGCAGAGTTGCTGAGTTTCCCCTTCTGCCACCCCTGTCCTCCTCATGTCCTTAGCGGTATCTCCCCTGAGCATTCCCCAGTAGCGCAATTCTCCATCTCAGAGTCTCACTCTAGAGGCTGCAATGCAGGGAAGATGGGGGCCAGCATGTTGCCTGGCACTTGCGGGTACTCAAAGAATGTTAGTTTTCTTCTGTTATGGCCTTAGCCTACTTTAGAGGTGATGCCAGGAAATAATTTCTAATGACGAGCTGACCTTTTTGTCCGCAGTTTCCATTTGGTAGCAATGGTCCCTGTCATTCACTCTCAAAAGCAGTCAACCTCCTGGCGTAAATTCATCTTTTCACACTTGAATCTACACCTTCGTTAGGTCCATCTCTGTCTCTCTCTCTCTCACGTACACACTCCTTACATTAATTTCAGCAACCAAATACTCATCAGCTATGAAGTAAGAGTTTGATCCCTCCAATTCCTGTTTCTAGGTGAAGTTTGCATTTGATACTAGGGTTGCCATTAGAATGTTTATTTTTTTCTACTCTAAAATGGTTTAGATGAGTGGAAGGAGATGGAAAGAATCTTACACAAAAGTTGCCAATCCTTTTTCTGTAGTGCTGGAAAAAATATAAACCCAGGCCATTTGTGAGTTAATAACTGATCTTGCAACTGATTCTGACTTAGCCATAATTCTAAATTTCATCTCACCATTTTCCCTGTCTGTTCACTCACGGGGATGTTTTGCAAATTCTGGAACCTTCAGATTGACATCAGTAAACAAACAAACAACAACTGTTTATGCCACTTTGATACTTTGAAATACAAATTGAATGCTGTGTTTATCCATCAGCCTTGAATCCACAGTCATACTAATTACCCTCTGGGAATCTCATAGCTTTAAATGCATTTTGCCATCAGAGTCTAAACAAAATGAAGGCAAGGATAAAAGGTATAAAGACAACTTGCTTAATCTCTTTTGCCGAAATTTCTATTCAAGGGTCCTATAAATATGCAAAAACCTTTGGTGACAGTCCCAGATTCTTTTTACCTCAGCAATGAGAGAAGCAGAGCCCAGGGTTGGAGATGAATTTTATTGTAGCAGCTGCTACTGCTATTGTTGCTACTGTAGGCTTGTTTCTAAGCCTGGAAATGCTGAAAGGGACTCTGCGTTTGTAGCTCAAAGTGCACTTCCCCCTACACACACCCACTCTGCCTTCCCCACAGCTGTGCTGGTGCAGATGTGAATCATCTTGGTAAACAAACTGAAGATTATTTCAAGAGTCAGTCTAATGAGTAGTGAATATAGGCTGATTACTGTATTTGCCAAGAACCTTACTTTTTTCAAAGTTGTGCTAAAAGAACAGCCTGGGTGCTTCCCATAGGCTTATAAATGTAAGTAATCAGTGTGTTTGTGTAAATATTTAATGATGTCCACATTCACATTCGTGAATCAATGGGCGATCCTAAATTGTTTTTGTGGGATCTGATAGACACAAACTTAAACAGGCCCCACAGTATCTTATCAGGCTTCCTTGTGGAATTTAGAAAAACAGGATTAAGGCAACAGTTTCTGCTACATGGAAAAATCTTGCAGAAAGAATTCATACTTGGCTACATTCAATTGTATATTTTTCTTTATTTATCACTTTTTCCTTGTGATGTAGTTTCATAAATCTGATTTAGATCCATTGCACTTTGCTGATTCTTCACCAGGTGCTGAATTATCTGCTCACAACGTCACAGTCTTCACAGAAAAGACACTTCATGATCTCTGGCTATGTGAGATGGTTCGAAGCGTGCCATCAGAGCCGTGGCTTTGACTTCTGAAGGGCTTGAGTTCAAGTCAATGTATCTATTAGTCATTTGGCTTTGGGCACCTGGTCTCTGAGCTCAGTGGGGAATAATATTTTTCCTACAGAGCTGTTGTGTACATTAACTATTGTGTGCACTCAATATGTTTTTTTTTTCTGGCATATAGTAAGGGGTGAAAATATAGTTTTTTTTTCTAATCCCCCTTAACCTGGAAGGAAGCCTCCTCTAACCCAAATGTGGAAGACAGCCAGAAGTGCAAATCTGAGCCAGTTCTGGTTTACAGTAGTTTGAGAAAGCCCAGTAATTTATGGGAATAGGCAGAGAGGAGGGGATACTGTGATGTTCTTGGCATATGTCCAGAGTTTTCTAACATGTTGGCCGATTAATACTCCTTCAACCTGGAGTATTTTTTCTAGCCTCTGAATAGTCCTGCTTCCTCCACCAAGCCTTTCTTTTTCCCCAGCCGAGTGGCATAGGAGGTCATGCTCCCTCCAGCCCCCAGGGGGCGCTCCCTGGGTTAGCTGTTTTCAGTTGTGGCTCAAGGTCTTTACTGAAGATCCCAGGTAGATAACAGAGCTTCTTCAGCTTCATTTCTGTGGTTCTGACACCCGGGGCACCTGGCGGAGGACCGTGCATGATGACTGATGACTGTGGGTGCCAGAGGGAAGTGTGGGTGTGGAGTTAAAAACTTGGTTTCCACTCCAACTTTATCGTTTGCTGTGTGACTTCCTTGGACTGTGTCTCCTCATTTGTGAAATGATTGTAACAATCCTACTGGCTACTGTTTTTTTTTTTTATTAAACTTTCTCAAATCCTATTTAAAAGGAGTGCGATATAAATAAAATGAATGAAATGGTACCTCCCCCACCTTCGTCATGAGGCTGATGTGGGAGAGCACAGTTGTGGGAGTATTTGGTAACAAACGTGGTGCCCATGCCCTTCAGGGTTATCAGGGGCTCATTAAAGGTTTCCTGAATCAATGCTTCCTGGAAATAAGATTTCTTCCCCCTTTCTCTTGTGTCAGGCTGGGAAAAAGGATGACAGATTGATAATGTAGTTGGAGGGAGGGAGAAGCCTTCAGGGAAGGTCGCAGCGTCCGACTCACGGCACATGCTAAGTGAATTATGTTGAATGTATGAACGTGAATCATTCTCACGACGCTACAATCCCACCGTGAGAAAGACAAGGAAGTTGGTGCACGTATTGACCAGGCATTGATAGGCACTCCTCCCCGCTCTGAGGTCCCCTGTCCTCCCTCCGTGCCTTAATTTTTATAGAGCACTTTACATGCATTTACTGATTTGTGTCTTTATTTTTCTGACTGGTTAGTTGTTTGATGTCTGTCTCCCTTAGTCAAAAGACAGGAGTGCTGGAAGAAGGCATCGTGTAGCTGGCTCTCCCTTGGCGGTCCTGAGAGGAGTCACTCTGTGTCCCTGGGTTCATACTGGCCTCTCTGACTCCCTCCCAGAGCCCCTAAGAGGCATGTGGGCTGGGGGGGCATAGACCACGCTGGCTGTTTCTGTCAACTGAGCCACAGAAGGGAACCACAGGGCCCCGAGACTGGCTTGGCCAACCACAGGGGGCCGGCACTCAGGAGGGGCCGGGGACAGCAGGATTTGGGTTTCCGCCTTCTCACAGGAAGACTCGATTGATCATCTTGGGACCGCAGGGCTCTAGCTGAGCAGGGTGACTCAGCTTCCTCTGTGTGCCCAGAGCCCCGTAACCTTGATGGCTGGACCAGGGCCCTCTGCAGACCAGGACTTCCCGGGCCTGCTCTCACTCATTCCGGCTCCGGAAAACCCCTAGTAATTATTCGGTCTCTGTTCACCTTGAGGCTTGTTGAAAAAGCAAGTTTGCACTTGAGATTTCTGCAGCTTTTGACACTTTACAAAAATGTTTTCTCACAGTTGGATAAATCAGGCATTCACACTAACTGTGAGGTTGTTGGGAGGCTATTGTTATCACGGACACACGTATTAGGACAGTGAGACTCACCCAGGGCAGGGGACTGCCCAGGGCCAGAGAGCTTGTTGGTGGAGGCTGGGTGCTGGGGCCCAGGATCCCTGGTGGGTCCTCATTCAGGACTTTGGAGCACTTTCCCGGGAGCTCCTCTGCACGCAGCTCTTTCCCTGCGCGTGCTGCATGCTTCAAACATGTTTGCTGCTTGAGTGACTGACCATAATTTCCAGCCATTGTCAGATGGATGCTCAGGGCCTGGGAGGGACACGGATTTGGAAAAGCAACTCCATCCTCAGCCGTACTTAGGCTCTTACTAGCTGTTGATTTTAGATAAGGGCATGTTCCCTGAGCTGCGGCTTCCTCCAAAGAAGGAGGGGCAGAGGTGCCTATTTTCAGGGCAGTTCTGAGATTTAAACGAGATGATATACATCAAAGGCCAGCACAGCACTTGCTACCCAGAAGGTTTCACAACTCAAGGCTCTTTCCATGGTTTTCACATCACACTTCACTTCAGAACTCACAGGGGTTGAACTCTTATAGAGATTTCCTTTGTACACGAACCGTACCTTTATTTAGAAATATTTAAAAATTTTTCGGACACAAATACACAAAATAAAGTATGAACTTGTCTTAGTCACTATAATCAAGAAGTGAGCTATGCCACACACATGAACTTCCTAGTTCAGGTTTCCAAGCACTGAGTACCAAGGTTTTCATCATTTCTTTTGACCTGTTTCAGGACGACATTTCCAGCCTTCTCAGCAGAGCACATCCTCTGTTTGGGGACTCTCTGCATTTCTTCTCTTTCACTGGGTTATCCAACTTTTATCGCCCCTTCCTCTGGGTTCTATGTAAGGGATGACCCACTGGGACACTCACCAAGGTGAGGAAGTGACAGTGAGCCTCAGTAATTTCAGACTCTGAAATAATGCTTGTATTTCAGGCAAATGCATAAGCAGTTACAAAATACTCATTCTTTATTCCATCAATTGAATATATATATTCAGGAAATGTTAAGCCTACAGGTGGGGCTATCTTAGATTTCCAATTCCTTGCAGTTCAAAATTACAATGTGGTCACTACCGTATACCAGGGCCAGGTTAAATTATTAATAGATTCTCAGTGGATGGCTCTTGAATGAACAAAATTCATTCATTTGTTTGTTTAATAAAAAAGTGCTATGAACAAAGCATGGGAGTGCTACAGGTGGCTGTGATGGCGTGTGGCCTTTGGGACCATGTTACTTAAGCAGCACAATCTGGGGTGAGCAGCACCAGTTCCCACGGAGACGAGACTAGGTCAAGACTAGAACAAGCAGGCAGGAAGTGGCATGTGGTGTGAATGAGGAGGCACAGGGTTCAAGGGGAAGGCCACGCGTGCCCCCAGTGTGTCTGCTTGTCCTCAGTAGGTGCAGACGAAGGGGTATTGGAGATGGCGCTGCTGCCTTGAACAGCACAGAGTAGAAAGAAGTAGGAAGGAGTCAACCATGGAGGGGCTGGCAGAGTGCGGCGGGAGAGTGGGGCTGGGACGCGGCTCCTACCGGGCAGACAACTCACCAGTCAGTCAGGTCAAATACACTCCCCCATTTACAGGTAGGAAAGGGGCCGACGTGATCAGCACACGCGGAGAACCTGCAGATATCAACTTTCAATTTGCTGTGGCCTTGGCTGGGCTGGGTATGAAGGGCAGAAACACTCTGGGGAGGGGGTTTATTTTGTGGTTTAGTGACAGGTCCTACCCTGCTGTTTCTTGATGAAGAAGACTGAAGTCATTCATAAATGTTCTATTATTTTCTTCCCAGAATTCTAACTATGATGAAGAGCGAGAGATGTGTTTGAAATCGTACCCAATATTTAGTATTCAGCTGTTGACTGTTCATTCATGTAATATATTTTGTTGAGTACTATCCTGTGCTGGCCTTGAGCTGGGCTGGGGTTCAAAGGCGGACGAAAGACTGTTCCCCTCTCGGTGCAGTGGGGAAAAGGGACTAATGTCTGAGTATAATGCACCCTGATGAGTGGAGAAGGAGAACAGAGAAGGGGGTTAATTACATTGTCAGCTGTCAGGGAAGCTTCGCCCAAGATACTCTGGGATGCCAAGGACAAGGAGGAATTTTCTAGTTACCAAGGATGAAGTAGCATTTTAGGGAGTGAAAACAGCATGAAGAGTTGCAGAAGGGCAGGCAGACGCCCACCTTGGGAACTCACGATGACAACAGTAACCGGAGTAGTGTTGTCGGATAAAAGTGCAGGAGGCTCAGTCAGATCGGAATTTCACATAGACAATAAATGTATGTTTTTAGCACGAGCATGTCTGGGATATCGCATGAATTGAGCTTACGCTAAAGGCGTTATTTGTTGTTTGCCTGAAACTCAAATTTAACTGGGGGTCCTGGATTTTTAGTTGCTAATTCTGGCAAGCAGGTGAGACCACACCACGAAGTTATCTGACAGTTCCAGAAAAACTAGAGAGTTTCAATTTCAATCTTGTGGTGGCGTCTCGGAAGGTCTAAAAACTGAGATGAGGTATACTTGGATTTCTGTTTCAGAGACATTACTCTGGCTCCATGGAGGGTAGTTTAGAAAGGAGACTTCTGGAAGCAAGGCCAGGAACTAAAAAAATAGAGGAAAGGGATTCTGAACAAGGACAATACAGACTTGACGTGTTTTGGAGGTGGAACCACAAGGACTTGCGAGGGGTGGGTGTCTGTGGGTGTAATCGTTTCTTGTTACGGTTGTAGTATATTTGTCCTTGAGAACTTAGAGTGACTTTCTGAACCTCACTGCCAACAGAGACTTTGGATAGAGAGAGCAGAGATTCCTTGCCAATAACCACATAGCTCAGATCTTCGTTTCTTTAAAATACACAGTCTGGCTGGACCCTGTACCAGATAATCACATCTTGATGAAGTGGCCGAGTCCATGGTGGGTACAGGTGGAAACACTTAATACCATTATGTTAGAAGGATCTATAAAAACGAATGTCTTTCTCACAGCAACCTCCAACTCCTGGGCTCGAGCGAGTCTCCTGCCTCCGCCTCCAAAGTATCTGGGATCACAGGCGCCCGCCACAATGCCCGGCTATTTTTCGGTTGCAGCCTTGTTGTTGTTTGGCGGGTCTGGGCTGGATTCGAACCCGCCACCTTACGTGTATGTGGCTGGTGTCTTAGCCACTTGAGCCACAGGCGCCGAGCCGTCTTTCATACTTTCTTAAGAGAGATTTATTTTTCAAAGGAGTATGTGTATTTTAGAAGGTAAGAGACATTGTTTATTTCTGGAATTAAATACATCTCAAGAGTTACAGAATATATTTGGGTTGCTCAGGCACGTGGCAAAAGAATTCAGACTCCTGGGAGAGACCCTTGGTTACTCTCATCCTGGTAGCACTGAGGGAGCTCAGTGCAGAGAAAAGTTACGATCTACACCACGTGGCCCCACTCGGACTAGGGCAGAAGATTCAGGATTACTGTTTAAAGTCCAGTGTCACTTGAACAATCCTTAAGCTTCATTTAAACAGAGTCTGCCAACACAGTGCCATTCTTTTTCTCTAAAACTGCTACATTACAAAGAACTTCTCCTTGAGACTTTTCTATTCGAACCCAAGCATTAATACAAGATGCTTTGAAAAAGGGATTTCATGAAATTGAGTTTTTTCAAAAGAATCACATGTTTATTCTCTTAACAACCCCCTTGAAATACTACATTGACATGGCATAGTTCCTGAAGATATTCAAAGTTTTTATGGCTTGGAAAAAGAAATGTTTATATAAATAGCAAATAATGGCTATTTGTTGAATGAATTTTGAGTTGTGTGATTCAGACATTTTGGCTGAGGCAGGCTTTCTTCTTACCAGGCAGATCAACAGTCAGGGCCATGCTGTGTAAAACAATAGTGAAAAGTATTTACAGTTCAAGAATGAGAAGTCTTTCCTTTTTAGAAATCTTAGGAGTGATGTCTGGGACCTGCCTGCCTGTGCTGCATTAATAGGTCTGGGAACAGACCACAGTGACTCTCCCCTCACTCGGGTGCAAGGAATTTGTTTCCTAGAGAAGAGTCACCCAAATCCTCTCCTCTTCTCAACAGAGATACAAGCTACCAGGGCCTATGCCTCGAGTTATCTGCTTCTCCTTCAATCTTCCTGGACAATTTTATTTTGTTTCTATCATTCTGACTCACTGGCTATCTTTTCATCCATAATTTACACACAGCACCTCCCAGCCCTTCCCAGAGGATAAGAGAGGAGTGTGGATTGAACAAGCCCTGGGGCCAAGTTTTTCACCTTGAAACCTCCCACCTTTTCCTGACATTGCCTGAGGCCCTGAGTGGAAATGTGCCACATTCTACTCCTCCCAGTTAATGAAGATGGAAAGTATTACACTGCTAATCTCCTGGTGAGGCTTAGAGACAATGAGGGCCCTCAAGTGACTCTTAGGGATGGCACAGAACAGCCACGGCCTATTAGGCCTCTGCTAATATCATCCCACACACCTGCCACTGCCAGTTTCCCAGATTATGATCCATTTATTTGTTCATCAATATTTGTCAAATACTTTCCATATACTAGGAGTCTTCTACGTCTGGGGGGAATGGAAATGAACAAAGCAGTCAAGCTCTAGTCAAGTATTTCTCGCACTGGGATCTACTAACACCTGGGGCCCCCAAATTCTTATATGTGAATTCTAATAAGCATTTAAAAATTTGTCCTTTTCATTTGATGATAATCTAAAAAATTAACATAAAATATGGTCTGGATTAATTGGACAATTATCTTTTTATTTATTATTTTTTTTTGAGACAGTCTCATTATGTCACCCTTGGTAGAGTGCTGTGGCATCCTAGCTCACAGCAACCTCAAACTCTTGGGCTTATGTGATTCTCTTGCCTCAGCCTCCCAAGTAGCTGGGAATACAAGCACCCACCACAACCCCTGGCTGTTTTTCTGTTGTAGTTGTTATTGTTGTTTAGTTGGCCCGAGCTGGGTTCTAACCCGCTGGCCTCAGTGTATGTGGCTGGCGCTGTAACCACTGTGTTACAGGTGCTGAGCCTCTTAAAACAGTCCTGCTGCAGAGTCTTGGTGTGTGGGTTGATGTCTGTGTTACTGGTCATGTCAGAGCTTGTGAAACTGACAGTTAATTTTCAGTGCACTGTCTCTGAAGTTGGGGGCTAGAGGACGTGCCCTGGATGTCTGACAAAGTTCTTTTTCTTTAAATGGGTTGCATCTATTTCTCAACTTTGAGAAGCACTGGGCTTTGTGGTTGTTGCAGCCACCACACTATCCCCAAACTTGGGTTATTCAGATCTTATCATAGGCAGAAAAGTGGCCTCTTAATCATAGGCACGTCCTGATGCCTGGAATCTATGAATATGTGGCATTAGATATTTGCAGGTAGAATTAAGAGAGATTATCTTGGATTATCTGGGCGGGCTCAGTGTAATCATATAAAGTCTTAAGAGTGGAAAAGGATCATATATTCCTAAAGATTGGAAACAGGTCCTCCACCATGTTCATACTATAGTGATGGCTATAGCCAGTCACCATAGCTCAAATGTCCCTCAGCAGGTGAACGGGTAAACAAAACCTGGTCCACGCATGCAGTGGAATATGATTGAACCCTAAAAAGGAATGAAGATCTGATTCACTCTATAGCCTGGGCAAGGTCATATATTATATGATTCAATTTATATGAAATATCTGAATAGATAAATCCAGAATGGTGGCTTGCCAGGGGCTTGGGTGACGAGGGAACAGAGACTAATTCCTTAATGAGTATGGGATTTTACTTTGCAGTGTTGGGAATGTTCTGGAGCTAGATGAGGTAGTGCACAATGTTGGGAATGTACTGAATTTCCCTGAAATGTTCACTTTGCAGTGATGGGCTTTATATTTTGTAAATTTACCTCAATTTAAAAGAGTGGAAGAGGGAGACGGAGAAGTCAGTCAACCACATAAGAGCCAGGGAAGGTCATGAGCATGAGTGGGACTCAGTCCATTGCCCTTGACATTGAAGGCAGAAGAAGGGTCCACAAGCCAATGCATGCAGGTGGCCCCTAAACATTGGGAAGGGGCTCAGCTGGCAGCCATCCATCAACTGGGGACCTCAGTCCTGGAGCTAGGAGGACCTGAATTCTGTCAGCTGAATGACGGGTGTGCACCTCTCCTCAGTGGAACACGGCCCCACAGACACTGTCATTTTAGCTGGGCTTCTGACAATAACAAATTTGTGTCATTTTAAGTCACTGAGTTTGTGGTGATTATAGCCACAATAGGAAACCAATAACGTTCCCCCTACCCTCACCCCAGAGTTCTCATTTCCCCCCCTCATTGCTGGGCAAGCTCCTTCTCAGCAGGCTCTGGCCAGGAACCGTCCTCTGGGGGCCTCCTTGGACCGCCAGGGCTTGGCCGAGGACGCCTCCTCCGTGCTCCCAAAGCCCTGGTGTTTATTTCTCTGACTACCCCTAACCCATGGTAAGCGGTTCCCCACTTGCTGTTCTCCCCACAGAGCACTGTGAATTCCTGGGGTTACCACCTCCTGGCTGATATTGTTAACACACTGTCCACATCCTCTGGTCCTTATATTTCAGCTGGGTCCTGGTGACTTTCTGTCATCAGTGCTTGTGTCCCTGAGCCTGAGTGTTTTTTGACAGGTTTCTCTGCCTGTACATGGGCAGGTCAGATGTGCTGGCCCGTTAATACCTGTCTCCCCTCGGTAGCCCTTATCTGGTTTGATACCTGGGGGCACGGGGTGTAAAAGAACCCATGCTCCTCCCCCCACCAGTGGGACAGCTCTGAGGCCTGTCCCTTCCATTGCTTCCCCCACGTCTCTTTGCTTGATTAAGCTTCGTTCATTAGTAACACACCCGGGGCTGGCAACATCCTTGTGAGAATGTGAGGCCTCTTGTTCAAAACTCAGGGAAAACATTCCTGTTAAGAGTATTAAAATGTATAAAGCTTTTTCTTTTCTTCCTTGATCTTTCTCTCAACTTGTCATGGTGTTCTTTTTCTTTTTAATTTGATATTTAATGTTGTTCTAAGTAAAGAAAAATTAAAATGCTAAATTTTTAGCAGAGTTTTACCATCCATCTTTGTAGCATGCAATGCCAGTTTTAAATTCAAATATGAGAACCTTCAACTCATATGAAGAATTATCAAAAGTCTACAACTTGTATTCTATAGCTCATAAATTAAGGGTAAGATAATTGAGACTTTTAAGCAGGCGCAGCAGAGCATTAAACCAGATGGGGGCCCTGGTGACTGTGCAGGTAACACACCATGACCCTGGCCGTGGACACATCTTTTATGAAGTACTTCCCACTCCTGCCCTGTGTGACAGTGTTCTAAAGTGAATGACCTGCACTTGGACCTTGTCTCAGGGGCTGCTTTTAGGTGGGATCCACATTGTGTCCATTGCTGTATGATTGTACTTGGCACAAGGTTGCTGATTAGTAAGTGCTGGTGGATTCGCACCCCTGTGCTTCAGGGGAGACTGTGGGAGCTGTGGTTTGGGTGGTTATAGAAGCCCCTCCTGGGAGCAGGCGGGGATGAGAATGTGTAGACAGTTGGAGGGGAGTGGAAGAGATTCCCTGTGATGGGACAAAATAGTGCTTTGCTAAACCTGTAGGGAGTGACGTGATAATAGCCCTGGAAGCTGCTGCAAAGCACTTTTCAGGAGGCCATTGTGCACTACACAAAGTCACATTCGTGTCTCAGCAAAGCCAATTAGGTAGGCAGATAAGCTAGACAAAATTATACTTACTTTGCAAATGAAAAAACTCAACTTCAAATATTGAGAGGGTGAGGGAACAGCGGGGCCTGCATTAGAAACCCGTTATTTTGATCCCAGAGCCTTTGACTTCTCACTACCCAACATCATCGGAATCACACAAGGATCAGAGAACAATGGTGTTAGGCCAGATGGGCATGTTGGCTCCCTGCTTAGCCAGGGGCACAGCAAGAGTGGCTATTGCCTCCCCTGTTCTATGTGTAAGACGACCCAGGGTCCTGGATTAGAACTTCTTTCCATGAGAGAGGAAAAGCTGACTTTGGTCATGTTGGGGAAGTGCTTCATTTTTGTACTGGGACTGGATGAAAGTAGAAGGTCTTTGCCTTTATTTCCACCTCTGTTTTGTAAGGAGGGCCCTGCTAAGAAATATCTTAGAGTTGAAGGTAAGGAAAAGGATTCTGAAAGACAGAAGCAGGGTTGCTGGGTCACAGCTGTCCTTGATCCAGGGGGTCTGAATGTCCAGGCTCATGGATGGGGTGCCTGGGGACCTGGTGGTAAGTGGCCTGAAAGTTTCATCTTGGAAACCTCGAAATTTTCCTTACAACACCGGAAAGACAGGACTAAAAATATGTTGTAAGTTCCTTTGTTCTAAAACTTCCCCTCTTTATGTTTTCCTAACTTCTGTACAAATAAAATAACTTTGACATAATAGCCATTTGTGAAAATCTAAGTCTATGAGATGGAATTTGTATTTAAGTGAAGTGACTGGAGTATGTTGTTTCAATTGACATGTTGTGCCTTTCCCCATTCAAGTACCGGGGGACTCCATTCTGTTCCATACTTAACTGTATATGCCCTAAGACTAACTTTTGAAGAGGCAGAAAACGGAAGAAATGGGAAGGAAACAGCAGAGAGGTTTTGAGTCAGAGAGGCCTGAATTCAAATTCTGGCTCTGTACTTGCTGTGTGGTATTGGCTAATTTATTCAACCTCTCTGAACCTCACTTTCCTCATCACTAGAATGAATATAATTATACCTGTGAATTTATTCTTTAGTTTGATTGAATGGATAAGATATATAATTTTGCCTGGTGCAGAAGGGGACTTCAGTAAATACTGATTGAATGAATGAATGAATAAAAATGCTTAAAAAATTCTTATCAGCTACAGCTTCCTTAATTTTGCTGGGCCTTATCACAGGAGTTGAGAGTGATCCTTTCCTCCTGCCTCCCTGCCTTCCCTCATTTGTTCAAAAACATGCACTAGAATTCAACTGTGTTCCAGGTACCAGGTTAGGAGAAAAAGTTACGGGATGAGGAAGACTTGGTCTTTGCTCTCTGAGAAAGCCACCATCTCATGAAACAGACACACAGGAGGGAGCCATGAACTCTGGGCTGTGAAAGGTAAGAGAGGAAGGTGATCTGGAAAGCTCCAGAAGGGAGGGCATTTTCTTTGGACTTGCAGGAGTTCTGTAGAGAATCACAGCAGAGCCAACCTAGGAGGAGGGGGTGTGACCGTCATGATTTCACTTCGGGGTGTCCCAGGTCCTCTATGAACATTGCTGGATGAACGGGTGCTGAAATGAGACTCCCACAGGGCGCCAAAGGAGTGCCCAGCGGCTGTTTGAGTCCGTCTTGTTGCTGCATAGATGGCAGGGCTGACTTCTGGGTCTCTGGCTGTGAGCTGTGAGGTGGGGATGTGGACAGGGCAGCTCTCTGTCCCCCCAGTCCCTGCCACCATCTCTCATCTGCAGCAGACCTTGGTCTATATCTTTGCTATTTCAATGGGAAGTCCTGGCTGCTGAGTGCTGTATCCACCATAAGGCCAGTCTCACAGCCAAATTCAGGCCTGGCTCACAGGCCTGTGACCCATTTGTGTCTGAGTGGAGACAAAGGCCCACATCCCAGCCAGGTTCTTTAAAACAACTCAATGCACCCAGCACTACCAGCTCAACCATCCTCCTCTGAGCTAGCAACATAAAATATTTCTCTGCTCCAGTCTCCTGCCAGTGGGACCATTTGCCAGCCTTCAGAAATCTGGGTTTGAATTCTAGTGCTGTTGCTTATCAGTGGCAAGACCTTTGGGGAGTCACTTAAAATCCCTGTGCCTCTGTGATCACACGGACAGCACAGAGGAGGTGTGTGCATTTCACCAACAATATGTTGACTGCCTTTTGCCATGTGATGACCCATCCAGACTATACCAGCACGCTGTGTGCATCTCGGGCCTCTAACTTCTCAGCTCCACTATGATAACAACGGAAAGTTTAATGATTTGCTTTTATTTCGGTCAGCGTAATTTACACAGTAAGCTTCTACTGTTGAAAGTTTACAGTTCTATGACTTTGAATAACTGCATATAACTCCTGCCATAGTTAAGACACAGAATGTCCCATCACCCTAAAGTGTTGCTGGTGCTCCCTTTGTGGTCTGTACTCTCAGCCCATTTGTAGCCTTTGGCAACCATCAACCTGTTTTTGCCTTTTCCAGAATGTCATTCAAGTGAAATTACAAAGGTACAATTTTGGCTGGAGCCTGACACCTTTCCCAAAGCACGATGCGTTTCAGCTTCATCCATCTTGTTGCATTTACCAGTAATTTCTTTGATTATTTCATTTTTGCAGATATGCTCCTTCTTTACCCATTCCCCAGTTGATGGACATTTGAGTTGTTTGACGTTTTTGACGACTATGAATCAAGTTGCTGCAAATACTGGCACACAGCTTGCTTTTGTGTGTGGGTGTGTGTTTTCATCTCTTTGGGCAAATATTTATGTGTAGTAAAAGTAGCCTTGTTGGGTCTGATGGGGGTGAAGGGGTTTTCTCTCTTTTTTTTCTAGAGAAAGTCTTACTCTGTCACCATGGGTAGAGTGCCGAGGTGTCAGTAGAGCTCACGGCAACCTCAAACTCCTGGGCTTAAGTGGTCCTCTTGCCTCAGCCTCCCAAGTAGCTGGGATGATAGGCATGTGCTACGGCACCTGGCTAGTTTTTCTGTTTTTAGTAGAGGCAGCGTCTCACTCATGTGCAAGCTGGTTTCAAACTCCTAAACTCAAGCAATCCAACCACCTTGGCCTCCCAGAGGGCTTGGATTATAGGTGTGAGCCACTATACCTGCCCCTATGTTGAAGTATTAAAGAAATGCCCCAGCTATATTTCAAAATGGCTATAGCATTTTAATGATCCACTTTTTTAAAAGTTAAATTTTATTTTAAGATAATTGTAGAATTATACAGAGGTGTAGGAAATAATGAGGAGGAATACTGCGACCCCATGCACTGTTTACACAGTTTCCTTCCGTGATAATGTCTCACTAAAACTATGGTGCAGTATCCCAGCCAAGATCCTGACACTGCCACGTAGCCACTGGCACAGAGTCACTGATGTGGCCTGTCACACCCCTCCCTCTCCAGCTCCCCAGGCAACCAATTATCAGTTGTTCATTCTATCCCTGTGTTGTTTCAAGACTGCTGTAGAAATGGCATCAGACAGTGTAAACTTGGGGGGTGACACAATTTCCTGGGGTCCATCCAAGTTGTGTGCAACAGTGGTCTGTCCTTTCCATTGCTGCATCGCATTCTACGGTGTGGATGGTCCAGAGTGTGTCACCATTCACCTCTTGAAGGGCTATTGCCAGTACGGGGCTATTGCAAACAACGTTGCTGTGGACATTTGCATAAAGGCTTTTGTGCGAACACAAGGTTCCATTTTCCTGGGGTAAATATTTTGAATGCAGTTGATGGGTCACAGGGTAGGTCCATATTTTGCTTTATAAGAAACTGTTTTCTAACTTGGCTGCAACATTGTACATTCCCACCAGCAATATGAATGGTCCAGTTCCTCCACATCCTCACCAGCTTTTTAGTTCTTCAGTTTTTTATGCAGATTCCCTTTCCCCAACGCGATCAACAACATGCCTTTGAAGGTTTCATTCCTACAATTCAGAATTATTATTTCTGTTCCACTCTTCATCATGTAACTCAGTGCCCCTTGGGTAAAGTATTGTTAGAAGTGAGACCAGATAGTAGTTTGTGTTCCCTGTGAGTGGCTGTGTTTGGCTTGACACCCTGAATTCTACAAGGCCCTCTATTTCCCCTTTCAGTTAGGGTGCTGTGTGAACCAAGTGTATATCAGGCTACTTAGTAGCGCTTCCTATTAGCCTCTCCTGTGGCTTTCTTGTGTCCTTCTGATTCTGTTCTGTGAGTCACTTGTTTGCCCCATTGTCCTGGGCGCCTCCTCTCTGTGCTCCTGGAGGCGTTTAGTCTGTCCCAGTGTTTGCCAATTTGCATTTTAATCATGTTTCTTTATCTACCTCTCCCATCCTGAGGAGCTCCTTCAGGGTAGTGCCCTCTCCCATGCCCCATTCTTCTCAATATTTTTAAAATATTTATCAGATATTTAAGGATCACTTGCATGAGTTTTATATGGGTTTTCCCTCAAGAAGTCATAGTTTAGATTTAGAAGGGACAGTTAACTTTATGGATCTGAAATAACTACAAAACCAGGCAAGTTGTGATAAGTAATTAGAAGAATTCAGATGCTTGAGGAGTTCAGGGATGGACAGCTTGCATCTATCGTGGAAATATGAAAGGCTGACTTGAAGGGTTTTATGACTTTTTATAAAGCAATGTCTTCAGCATCTGCTGTTTAAATTGTTTTAAGGATGAGACAGAGTTAAATATAAAGTGCTATTACTAACAGGAGAGCTGCCACTGGGGAAAAGTCTGGGTTATTTGGGGAAGGTGGAGACCGGCTGTGCCTGTTGGTAACAGGAGAGAGGAGGGGAAAGAGAAATGTTGCCTGGCTCAAGAAAAGCCAGACGGAGGTGAGGACTGAGAGGACTGTGATTTTGAGACAGAGGAGGATACGCACTAAGGATCTGAGGCCACTTGGACAGACCCAGAATTTTTACATTTTGAAAGATGGAATAGGGAGGGTTTCATGGTCCTGGGACAACACAATGAGAGTGGAGCTCAGTGCTCCTCTGGGGTCCCAGACATGTGGAGACCAAGCCAAGGGGGAGGGTCTACTCACCTGCAAAGTCTCTGCTCCTGCTTATGTTCCGTGGGCTTCTCGGGAACCATGAAGGTGACACATGGATGACCTCAGAGAAGCCCAAGACATATGGATGATCTCGGACCCTGCTCAACTGCTGTCTGATGCCCAAGCCATTCACAACTGTTATTATTATTGTGTGTGTGAGTGTATATTTTTTAAAACAGCCAAA
The DNA here is from genome assembly GCA_963574575.1 of Galagoides demidoff. Classification (NCBI taxonomy): domain Eukaryota; kingdom Metazoa; phylum Chordata; class Mammalia; order Primates; family Galagidae; genus Galagoides; species Galagoides demidoff. Next base: position 10,817 of record CAUYQV010045054.1, on the reverse strand, counting down.
CCTCTAAACCGAAGAAATGCAGAACTGAAAGAAAGACCTTCTTGTGGGGATAAAATGGCCCAGAGCTCTGGTAGAAATAAAAATATCCTCACCACAATGCTGTTGATCCACTGTGGCTGATTTCTTGTGGAATTTTCTGGGCCAGTGACTTCGAAAGAGATTGACACCTGTTGACCAGGCTGGGTTCTGCCAAGGGGGCACTGGCAAGCCTGTTCTTCAAATTATGAACAATGGGACAAGTTCCTCTCTGAGCGCCTTATAAAGACTGGTTGTGCCTCTCTGAGCATTTCTTTTATCTCTTGTATTCTGTAATTAGGTTTTCTTTTTTGCATGGACTGGTAAAAATTTAGAATTGAATTTGTGACCCACATGTTGCAAATGCAACTAGACTTCACGGAACAAGTTTAATGGTCTATGGGCCCCTCCCTCCCTCCCTCCTTCCCTCCTTCCCTCCCTTCCTTCCTTCCTTCCTTCCTTCTTCTTCTTTTTTTTTTAATCAGTTCTATGCTGTTATTTATAAGAGCTTTGAATCTTTTCTTTCCATAAAAAATACTGTTCAGATAAATACAAAAAATAACTAATGAGCTGAGTTTATAGCAGATTAATTTCCAAAGTTTGATCTCCACTCCTGAAGAAAATAGGTCCTAGGGGCGATGATTATAATTGTGGTAATTATAATTGTTAGTAATATCTAACATTAACTGAGAGCCAACTGACTTTCTGGGTCTTTGTTTTTCACAATTTTTTAATTTATTCTCATGACAACTGTGTGTGGCAGATGCCGTTATTATCCAAATTCACAGGTAAGGAAACTGAGGCACAGAGAAGTTAAGTAACTTTCCCAAAGCTCCATAGCTATTGAGAGACAGAGCCTAGATTTGAACCCATGAAGATTAGTCTGTCTCGAAGAAATGTGTGTTATCATTTAAATATTATTATAATAAATCCACACAAGGTACAAAAACATAATGCAGAGCTGGGCTTATTTATCCTAAATTTGTCAAAACACCCATGTGCCCTTATGCAAATTCCTTTATATCATTTGAAAACAGAGCTGATGGCATCTATGTCTGTTGTTGATCTGCTTATTAAGTGACATAATGTGGGTTACATAGGTAACATAATTCCTACCTGCTGGTGCTAATTAAATGTTAGCAAAGTCCACTCTGAACACAGAGAAGACCTGGTCTAGGCTTGGCTCCAGTTTCTGTCATTTACAAAAGACAGACATCTGAACAGTGTTCGAGGTTGTCAATCTAATCAGTAAGTTGAACCAAAGTGCCTCTGAGACAGGTGATAGGAAGTAAGTACTTCTGTATTTTTTAAGCCTGGGTATAAGTTATTGAGGGGGAAATAGATGGTTCATGTGGCTGTTGGAATTCCTGTGACCGGGATTCTATGCAACTCTTGTTTGGACATGAGGGTTTCTTTTACTTTTAAATGTCTCAAAGGCACCTCAGACTCAACTTATCTAAACACAAACTCCTTTTATCTCAAGTCTGATACTTCTCTAGAGTTTCCTTTCAAATAAATCCACCACCGTATAGTCTTGCCCAGAGGGAAATCCAGAGTTGTCATTGTTTCAACCTTCTGCTTACCTTTGTCCCCAAGCACAAGCAGATTAAATCACCAGGTCTGCCTAATCAGCCTGGCAGCTTTTTCCCTGACATGTTCCTATTTCTCCATCTCTGCTGCCCCATACGTACCATATGTCATGCTCCATGCGGGAGCTGGGCTATAAAGCTCCATCTCTGGCCTTAAAAAATAGGGGAGGGGTTTCTGGGGTGCTCATCATTATCACATCCAGCATTCATTGTGCCAGCACCCTTATATGTCTATAATGTAGGCAATGTTTCATTTATTTTAACTTAATTTACCACTTCAATATATGTCTCCAGTACTATACATACTAATCTATTAAATCCATACAACAACCCAGTGAGGAAGATGCTATTATTATCCCCATTTCACAGATGAGAAAACTGAGGCAGTGAGGTTTAACACTTTGCCCAAGTTTACACAGATGGGAACTGGCAGAGCTTGAATTCAAGCCTACAAAGTCTGGCTTCAGAGTCTGTGCTCAAGTATGTGGCAAGTAGTCATAATAATAGCTAATTTTCTAAGTTAGCCACCTTACCTGATTTTATAGAAAATATGACACCTCTGAGAGGCAAGTATTAATAGCCACATTTTGTAGATAGGGAAGCAGGTCGAAGGGTGTTAAGGACAGAGCCCAGGACCACATGACCAGTAAGTGAGCGCAGAGGTGAGCTTTATACAGCAGAGTGCAGGCAAAAGTGCCCGGGCCCGCTGTGCCTACACAGGGCCGCCCTGTTTCAAGTTGCTGGATTTGATCTTGGTATATTTTAATCTGGAAAAAAAAAGGCAAAACCTTATAGAATTCTAGGATGTTAAAGATAAGAGAGACCTGGGGGGCCTCATGTTGAGAACCTTCATATACAGATGAAATATCCTAGACCGTGGAGTTTAAGAGCCTCTCCTGAAGTTTCATGTTCAGGAAATATTAGAGTCAGTCTCAACCCCTATGTCTTCCAAAGTCAAAGCCGAGAGTTACAATAGGGTTTTTCTCTCCTTTCATGGCAAAATCTAAAGGCATGAAGGAATAGACAGATACAGGCCCGAGCGGTAATCGGTAACCATTCTCTCATTGTCTCTTTCTGTTTAGTTAAAAAATTCTCAGGTCACTTCTGCATTCTTATCAGGTTTCTGCAGTTAAATGATAAAGACCCACAATATCTCCAAATCAAACAGGCAGTTGAAAAGATGACTCTTTCCTCCTTAGCATGGGCTGAAACCACAAGGCAGGCCCCCGTGTTAGACCCTGTGATGAGAAAGGGCTGAGCAGAGGGGAAGCGTCAGTGCTGCGGGGATGGCGTGAGCGATGTCAGTGCAGCCTGGACTCTGCCTCTGCCGCTCACGCCCTCCCCTCTGATGTGCTTCTCCTGCCACCAAAAGAAGAGAGATGTTACAGAGAGATGTTTGGAAGCCTGGCCTGATTGCGTCAGTCTGTCACCAGAAGATAAGTATTTCCAAGGCCACTCTGTCAGTCACTGCTTAGGACGCCACAGTGCTGCTAAAGCCACCTGAAACAACAGCCTTCTAGCGACTGAGTCCTGCCCATGCTCCCTGGTCCCTGCAGAGTTCGGGGCTTCTTGGTCTGGTTAGAAAGGTGACATTCCACTAGTGATGTAGTCAGTAGTCTATGCCCCCAGGCATTCTGCCCAGGGAGAATCGGAGAGGGCAAGAAGAATGATAATCAGGGAACCCAGGACTTTCTTCTCACACACCGAGAATGCGGCTTGTGGTTACAGAGAAAACAGTCTGACACGTGTTTTTATTAACTCCTCTGCCCGTCCTTCTGGACTGAGGATATCAAAGCTAAAATTCAAGCCATACTTTTCTGGATTCCTTTGGAAACGGCTGGATTCCCCTCTCCAGAAAGAACCGAGCACCGGTTTCTTTGTTGATTTTCCAGAATAAAGTGCTAATCCATGTAACTGAATCATTGAACTAGGCCTGTTAGACAACTTCTCAATTTCCTAATGCTTCCCATTTTCTTGATAACCAAGGGCAGATTTCTAAAGATGTTCCTCATCCAGAATTTTTCACACGGATTTCCTGATGGGTCCATGCTGATTGCCATTATCTTCATGGTTCTCATTTGTTTTCTTTCTCAGTCTTTGAAATTTGATTTCCTCTCTCACCTGGTCAATTGAGGCAGAGTCTTACTATGTCACCCTCAGTAGAGTGCTGTGGCATCACAGCTCACAGCAACCTCAAACTCTTGGGCTTAAGTGATTCTCTGGCCTCAGCCTCCCAAGTAGCTGGGACTACAGGTGCCCACCACAATACCAGGCTATTTTTTGGTTGTAGTTGTCATTGTTGTTTGGCGGGCCCCAGGCCAGGTTTGAACCCGCCAGCCTAGGTGTTTGTGGCTGGCACCCTAGCCACTGAGCTACAAAATTATTCAAGAGTATTTTTGAAATGAGAAAATTTGCTTTCTCTTGGGTATTGGCAAGGTTTCCGGTCTTTGGTGAAACGAGTAGTGTAAATATATAATACACATATAGTAATTGTATAGGAACAATACCTTAAGTAGAGTTTGATAAAGAGTAAGAGTAGGATAAAGTAAGGAAGTGGATATTTTAAGGACCTGTGAAGGCTCTTGTCTGTCCCTTCCATGTCAACATTCCACCCCAGAATAATTACATTTTGACTTCTATCACTGTCAGTGAGATCATCTTCTCTCAAACTTCATATAAGCGCAGCATGAACTTTGCGTGTATGGCTTCTTTCATACCAAGTATGTTTTTAAAATCCATGTATGTTATGTATATACAAATAGTTGCTTATTTATTTTTTATTGCTGTGTAGTAGTCTACTATTTGACTATATTATAAATCACGTATCCATTCTTCTGTTGATGATTTGAGTTGTTTTTACTTTTTGGCAATTATGAATAAACCTGCTATGAATAATCCCATCCATCTCTTTCGGCAGAAGAATGTATTCAGTTGTCTTGGGTGTAAACCTATGGGGGGCGGAGCTGGTGATTCGTAGAGTAGATCTATGTTTAGATTTAATAGGTACAACCAAACACTTATCCAATGTATTCATCCCAATTAAGTCCCCAGTACTGGAGATTTCTGGTTTCACTACCACCTCACTAAAACTTAGTACTACAGGATTTTTTGTTAATTTTAGTTTATTTTTCTTAGTTGCATATTGGTATCTTTTCATTTGTCTGTTAAACACTTGGGCATTCATTTTTTCAAAGTGTCTGATCAAATCTCTTGCCCTTTAGAAAATAGACTTTAGAACATAACTTTGGGCAAACTTAATATTGGGCAAATCACTCGAACAGATCCTTCATAAAGAAGGTATGCAAATAGCTAACAAACTCATGAAAAGATGCTCTTTTTTTTTTTTTTTTTACTACCCTCAAAAATAAAACAAAGATGAGATGTATCTCAAAGAGTCTTTGCTAACAGATTGTCACGGGCTCTGTCTCCTGTTCACTAGTGTAGTGATTGGAATCCTTCCTGAGTAGAGTTAGAGAAGGGGACAGATGGGCACGGGCAGGTCTGCCCTCAGTACCCACCACCTGGAAAGTTTTCTTCTTGGTACTTTTCTGCTCATCCAAGATGGAAAACTCCTTTTCAGCTTACTGTGGTTTTCCTGGTATTTGGAATTGGTGCAAAGTATGAGTTAAAATTGCCATTTTCAGCATTCACGGTTCTGCTTTTTTCCACTCCTACTTACAAAGTTTTCTTATATAATCAGGCAGAGAAAACATTATTATTTTAACAGTTGACACCAACATTCCTTATTTAAAGAAATACTGTGACAAGTGGTTGGTGTAGAGGGTTTGTATATTGACAGCAGCTAAAATTTAAGGAGCTTTATGTTAAGACAGGGGGAGGGATTATATTGCTCTAGAGGGTGGGAAAGAAAGACCATAGAGAGGGGGGGATGCTGAGCCCCTTGGGGTCTTGCCAAAGCAGTTTAAGACTGTGATAGCCACTATTGCTTTTAAAACTGCTGATGTGGTAGATTGTATTACTGTTTATATTTGGTGCCATTCCTTGTGGGAGGATTATACATCCCCACACTCTCAGAACTCAGGCTTGACCATGGGATTTGCGCTGGTCAATAAATTGTGAGTGACATTGGTGTGCATGATTTTCTAAGCAAAGGCTTTGAGTCAGTGAGTGAGTGATTTCCTCTTGTGTGATGACTGGCCATGTTCCAGAAAACATATGCTCTGCCAGCCTTGGTCCGTGAAGAAGAAAATGGGAACAGAGCCAGAGCCAACCATGATGTCCACATAGGGTGAATAAACAGTAAAATTTTATGATTGGAAGCCACTGAAATTTGTGGGGCATTTGTTAATTGAGCCTGACCCAGCTGACTCAGAACGGTTCTGTGCCGTAAACTCTTTTGTTTCCTATACCTCCAACCACACTAACCTCCAGAAAATTGTACCCTTTTCACAAGTACTTTGTATGAGTAATTTTGGTTGTTGAATCAAGGAAGAGGAGGAATTTTGGATCTTGACTTGATGTACTGCTAAGATAGCACATGCTGAGCCAGAAGAAGAAGGAGGATATTGAGACTATCCGTTGGAAAGTACAGAAATGGTAGGATGTCGGCATCTCAGGCCATCAGATGAGAAGTAGAGTGACTTATGACCAAATATTTCAAAAACAAGGGACATCTCAGACATCTGGCATCTCAGTTATTGTTGATGGAACAAGCTTATAAGACAATATGCACCACTGCTATTCCATATAACTTCTGCGTCCCTTGATCTATTTTATTCCTAGATTTGGTATGGAGGTTAAAGATGGTCATAACTGTGATTAAAGAAAAGTGATCAATAATAGTCAGGGCACTACCTGATAGGTTAGGATGAGAAATGGCATGCATGGTCAATATAGGCCTAGAGGTTGGGGGCCAGTGGGGTGGTATTGGATGGAGATTTATGCAAGGGCTTCAAACCCTCTAGACCAGTGCTTCCCAGCCTTTGTGGCACATGGGACAGATTTCATGGAGGACAATTTTTTCACAGACTTTTGAAGGGCATTGGATTCTCATAAGGAGTGCTCAACCTAGATCCCTCACATGGTCAGTTTATAGCAGGATTCAAGCTTCTGTGAAAATCTGATGTCACTGCTGATGTGACAGGAGGCAGAGCTCAGGCAGTGATGACAGCCATGGGGAGTGGTGTAAATGTAGACAGAGCTTTGCTGGCTCCCCCGCCACTCACTTCTTGCTGTGCCACCGACCTTCCATGGCCCGGGAGTTGGGGTGTGTAGCTCCAGACCACTGCACTTTCATTTAGAACAATGGGAGTTTACCATTTGCTAAATCTTGACTTATTTTTTCTTAAAATCTCTTCTACTTGAGAGGAAATTCCAGATTGTAGCTTTCAGCTGCCCATCAGGCTTATTTTTCAGCTTGCTCTAAATCTTCACCTTTTCCTGTCTTTGCAGGCATTTGGGGGTGGGAGGCAATGGAGAGAGGGCGGCATTAAAAGCTACTATCCAGGGGTCATTTTAAGCTATGTTTCTGCAAAAGAAAAAAAGTGCAGTGGAAAATTGTGGGAGGAGTGATAGTTGCTGTTTCCCTGAGCTTTTCAAGCCCACATCTCTAAATCTCAATGGTTGACTAAGCTCTTTCCTAGAAGACTGGACAAGTAGGTCTCATTCCTTTGCCACCGAGCAACACTGGGCAGAGGGTTCTGTTGGCCCCATGGCAGGAACAGTGACTTTTTTCCTTACTCTGCATAATCTGGCTTTTTGTTCATTGAAGGCAGAGGGTTTAATGCCGCCCTGAGGTAGAATGATGATTTGATAGTAAATGTCTCAGTGGCAGTTGATGGTTGCCAAGAGGGAATGTGGGCTCTGGGCTAGCATGTTTTTCTATAATTTTCAAGATAAAATTTCACCCCAGAAAACTCTAGTTCTGGGAAACATGGAGTAAAGTTTGGAGACTCCCCAAACACCAGTGAACCCCACGAGGAGCTTGTCTCACCCTAGGGTGACAACTAAGGTCTGGGATAATGTTGGGTTGGCACTGTCTGTACACCTGCAGGGAGGAATAGATGACACTCTCATGGGTCACTGCTGCTTGTGGGAGATGCCATTTCTTAGTAGAATTTTTTAGTGGTTTATTTTTAAAAAATACTTCATTTTTCCACCCTAGTGATTGTTTTTCTGGGTCTAGCTCTTCGGTATTACTTTCCTTTAGGGGACTAGAATTTTAGAACCCTTTGACTTTTAACCAGTGGCTTTGCAGGTTCCCTGAGGAATTGAGAATGGCTTTGTGGTTCGCAGTTATTGTTTTGTGACTTTGCTTTCAGATCCTCAGACTAGAGGAAGTGCTCTCCTTTGGCTCTTGAATCAGGTCTGACAGCTCTGAGTGCCAGGACCCTGGTCATTAGTGACACAGAGAAGGCAGGTGGCATTTACATCCCATTACCTTTAGAAACGCATCTGGGGTTTCCTGCAGAGAAATCTAGGTTGGTTTCAAAGTCAGTGACTGCCTCATCCTCCTGGATCACTGATTTGGAACAGGCTGTTCCCCCAAGGCCATTTCCATTTCTATGGCAGGCTTTGAATAGAACTAATACATTTTAGAAATGCAAATGTGTTTAATTCCAGCAAAGTGAGTGACAAGGGAAGCTGGAGTCTCACTTTTTACCAGTTGCTTCCTGCTGCAATCTTTCAGGCAGATGTTTTTAGCAAAAGAATAATGCCGAGTTCACAGAATGATGATAAGGGGTCACAATGCTCGCTTTGAAGCCCCTTTCAACAATCCTCCCAGGACAGCAGAGATGTGATCCGGGCACAAACGATCTGCTGAGCAGAGCAGCAGGCTCAGCCACAGATGGTGCCTGGGCGCCCAGTGGACGTTACAAGGTAAATGACGTAAAGAACACTCTGAAGAAAAGCCAGCATCCATACTAGCTCTTTTTTGGCTACCGAGTGCTTTCGTATACATCATTTCGTTTTATTATACTCCTTGTTTTCTTAAAAAGCAGAGAGAAGGCATGAAGCGTGGGCACGGACTGCGTCTCTGGGGGCAGCATCCTGCCTCTGGCCAGCATCAGAGGCCTTCACCACGCATGATTCCGGCAGTGAGAGAGAAATGCCAGCAGGAGTGTGTGAGGCCTTTCTGCGCCTCCCCAAATGCTACGCCCAGGTGGGCATCTGTCCTTCATATGCACAGGATGCTCCAAGGCACTGCATTTCCCAGAAAAACCTGGACCCTCCAAGGCACTGGATAGAGTTTTCAATATTAATAATCATATGTATGCATCAGGTATCCAAGTATATTTTCTGAGAACTGTGGATCTAAAGCTTGGCAGGCTATTATGCCATGACCTAAAGTCCATTATCACCCTATCATACTTAAAGGCTGTGTTAAGCACTATTATCATAATGTGAAAATAAACGGCAATTAGCACAATGTGGATGCCACTGAGGTGGGGACATGCACAGGACACATAACAACTGATAAAACATTTTTATGTCCACTGTGTAATCTGGGCTGCAGACCATGTTGGGACTCAGGAATTAAAAATGTCCCTTTTCAGAAGAGGATACAAACCATGTTGGCTTGTCTGTGGACATTCAGAAAGCAGGTGTGCAGGTCAGACCAAGTCCCAGCTGCCTCTAATTCTGCTGCTCCTTAGAGATAGAAAAAGGCTACGGGAAGTAGGAGAAAAGTTTAGCCTCCTAGATGGGCAAGTTACAAAGGGCCCTGCAGCAAACAATGAGTTCGAGAACCTGTGACTCAGCGACCCGTATGTCCTGTTCTCCTCAAAATGCAGTTTCCAGCTTGTGATCCGAATGGAGTAAGGGTCACAATGACAGAACAGGGCACACAGCAAATGTCACAAAGTTCATGACTAACAGACACCATCATACAATTGTCAGGGAAATAATGGGTAGCAATTATGGAGAAAAAGAGGAAAAAGATGGCACGTGTGGCAACTGAAGAAGTCTGTGACCAGAGAAAAGTAGACAAGATAGCTACGGACCTCGGTAAGCCAATGAGAAGCTTAATAGATAATCATAGGGGAACTAGGAGGAGATACTTCCAGTAGGTTCTGCCTTTGTGAGGGTCCCCTCTTACTCAAGAGGGAGACCTTCCCCCAATGTCTCTGGGAAAAATCTATGATTATGCTTTGCTTTTTTTTTTTTTTTTAAGACAGAGTCTCACTATGTCACCCTTGGTAGAGAGCTATGATGTCACAGCTCACAGCAACCTCAAACTCTTGGGCTTAAGCGATTCTCTTGCCTCAGCCTCCCAAGTAGCTGGGACTACAGGCACCTGCCACAATGCCTGGCTATGTTTTGGTTGTCATTGTCATTGTTGTTTGGCAGGCCCAGGCTTGAACCTGCCAGCTCTGGTGTATGTGGCTGGTGCCCTAGCCACTGAGCTACAGAACTTATCTATGCTTCGCTTTAAATAAAAACTGTTTCTTTTTCTGCTGTACTGGAGTCAGGCTGCTTCATTTCTACACTCTCCCTTTCTTAGTTTAACTTGATTGAACTTGATAGTTCTGCTGAGTGAATTTGGACCAGTTCTACTGAATGGCTGAGAGTCTTAGAGACCCTTGACTGAACTTGCTAGTTCTGCTGAGTGAATTTGGACCAGTTCTACTGAATGGCTGAGAGTCTTAGAGACCACTGACATTTCTTCATGCCGAAACCCAGAAGGGAAAAAGCCAGCCTCCTAGGGCCTGCATACTTCCCACATCCCAGCTCACATTGTAAAGGAGCTTGTGTATCTGCTAGATGCAGTAGGAGGCACGTGCTGTCTGCTTTGCCTCTGATAGAATGGTTAGCTAGTGAAAGGTAAAGAAAGGAATTTACACTTCCCTTTGTTTACTGGGCTCCTTTTAAATGCAGTGGAAATGAAGTTCTTAGCCTAGAGCCTGCCTGCCAGCTGGGCACAGAGGGAGGTCAGAGGGAGAGTTTGACGTTTTTTAGCCCTTACTGAAAACTATGATTGGTAATTTCCCTATCATCTCCCTGTACAGACCACTGATGACCCTCTTGAGGTAGTACTTCATTTGGAACAGAAGAAAATGCATCTTTGTTTCCCACGGATTGTCTTTAAAGATCTATTGTTGGCTCGGTGCCTGTGGCTCAATCAGCTAAGGCGTCAGCCACGTACACCTAAGGTGGCGGGTTCGAATCCCCAGCCTGGGCCCGCCAAACAACAATGATGGCTGCAACCAAAAAATGGCCGGGCGTTGTGGCGGGCGCCTGTGGTCCCAGCTA
>CAUYQV010045051.1:0-15719 GCA_963574575.1 Galagoides demidoff | reverse complement strand
AACATACTGCCCAGATGGCTCCTTCCTTTCACAATCACTCCAATCCCCAGGATGTGTGGTATGTCCTGATTGGAATCCCAGGACTGGAAAGTTTGCACAGCTGGATTTCCATCCCTATCTGTATTATGTACATTGTGGCCGTAGTAGGCAATATCTTCTTGATCTTCCTGATTGTAACTGAGCGCAGTCTCCATGAACCCATGTATTTCTTCCTGTGCATGCTGGCCTCCGCAGACCTCCTGCTCTCCACAGCCACAGCCCCCAAGATGCTAGCCATCTTCTGGTTCCGTTCCACAGATATATCCTTTGGTAGCTGTGTGTCCCAGATGTTTTTCATACATTTCATATTTGTGGCAGAATCTGCTGTTCTCCTGGCTATGGCATTTGACCGCTATGTGGCCATCTGTTACCCACTGAGATACACCACCATCCTAACCTCCATGGTCATTGGGAAGATTGGTACAGCAGCTGTGGTCAGGAGCTGTTTCATCTGCTGTCCATTCATCTTCTTGGTATACCGACTCACATACTGTGGGAGAAAAATCATTCCCCATTCGTACTGTGAGCACATGGGCATTGCCAGATTGGCATGTGATAACATCAAGGTCAATATTATTTACGGCCTGACTGTGGCCCTACTCTCCACAGGGATGGATGTAGTGCTCATCATTCTGTCCTACACACTGATACTTCGCACAGTATTCCAGATACCCTCCTGGACGGCCAGATTCAAGGCTCTTAACACATGTGGCTCCCATATCTGTGTCATATTTATGTTCTACACACCAGCATTCTTTTCATTTTTCGCCCATCGCTTTGGAGGTAAAACCATCCCTTCTCACATCCACATCCTCGTGGCCAACCTCTATGTGGTGGTGCCTCCTATGCTCAACCCCATCATTTATGGGGTGAAGACGAAACAAATTCAAGATCGACTGATTTTGTTGTTCTCTGCTCTCAGTACATACTGCTAAAGGAGAATAGTGCTAACTATTGGGTATTTCTGAAGAAGACTCGCACACACACTTCTCTCTTTCACATTCTATCTAAAAGTGTGTTGCGGTAAGAAATAAGAGCAAACAAAATCTACAAAAACACTTCAACATCAAAGGAGAACATCTATCAGTTTGTGCTCCATCAGGCGCTCAAAGATTGTGAAAAGATCCTTTGAAAGAATGATATTTTCCAAACTTCTGGGCATAATATTTCCATTAATTTTAACTTAGAAGGTACATAAAGGTAAGTGAGAAAAGGGAAATATATCTTAGGTTTTAATCCAGTTTAATTTTTTCTATGGAGCTATAGAAGGCAGGGATAGTGAGTCACGAAACATTTTAGAGCCAGTTCAAAATTCTCTCAAATGTAACACACTCCCACTGTAATCTGTAATTAGTTGGACTGATCACATGAAGCTAGTGCATCACAGTTGTTTCTGTTAGCACCTGAAGTTATAATGTATCTCTAAAATCATATATTTTCTGATTCACTGATATCTCACAAACTCTTTTGTTTAACATAGACACATGGCACATATATATATATAATGAAGAAAGACAAAAAAAAGATAATGATGAGAAATTTGATGTGCTCCCTTGAATATTTCCAACCTTTTTATTCGTACTTTTAGCTGAATTTTTCTGTTTTTTTAATAGAAATATACACACACATTTGTAATAATGAATTAAAAGGATAATAACCAACCTTAAATGAGATTTCCTGGATGATTCAAAAGCTGATATGTATTTTTCTCTATATTGGTGATTTAAGGCCCATATCATCAATGGAACATCCTGGTGTCAACAGAGACATTATTGAGAGTGATTTAAAAATTACATACTTAGGTTATGAATAATAGGGAAATAAAAAAAATAAAATAAAGCCAATAAAAGAATAAGGAGAATATTTTTAAACAAACATTTGAAAAGGATTTTCATCACACCAAGTGTAACTATCTGTAAGCCTATTTAAAAACTATATCTTAACTATTTAATGCAGTATCAGTAAACACTTTCACAATATATCCTTCTTAAAAATGTAACCCAATGTCATGAGAATGAGAAAATTACATAATTTACAGCAGAAGACCAAAAAAAAAGATAATGATGAGAAATTTGATGTGCTTCCTTGAATATTTCCAACCTTTTTATTCATACTTTTAGCTGAATTTTTCTGTTTTTTTAATAGAAATATACACACACATTTGTAAGCCAAAAATAATAAAACTGAACAGATGAACTTTTCTATACAATTTTCACTTTGGGGAAGGGCAAGAAAACACGGAAAATACACTTCATTTGTGCCTACTAGTTACTCTACTAAATGTTTAACCACTATATGGATTGATCTTCAAAATATTTGGATTTCATGACATATTTGTAAAACTCTATTTTTTTAATGCTTTGTATATTCTGATGTGAAATTTATACACAGTGTTATGTTTATCCATCTCAATACTATAAGATTGTATTTACATGCAGGTAACAATTGTGTACTTCCATTTGTGTAAATGTAGCATTGCGTACTGACATATTGGTTGCATAATGTTTGTATTTTATAAGTGAAGAATTTTAAATCAAAGAGGTGTGGTAAATTTTCCAAATTCTCAGATCAAATGTCATACTTGAACAGAAACCCAGCTCTACATTTTAATATCAATATTCTTAACCCCAAAACAGAACTGCCTAATAAAATCAGCATATTTGGTTTTACAAAATCAATTGCCATCTCCAGGATGAGTATATCCCACAGCAAGCAAGGCACACTGCTGGGCTCTATTAGTTCTCTCACCCACACACAAGAACCTTCTTTTCAGGACAGATAGACATGTTTCAAAAATATTACTGGCTTCTTGTTTTTAATTCTAGCCCATTTCTTTTTTAAATCTCCAATTATTACTATTATCCCATTTCACCTGCACACATAAGCATTCTAAATAGGAGTCTTGTTTGAATGACTGAGTTTTCAAATTTATGTTTAATATTTATGTACTACTATATTTTTCTTAAAGTAAAAAAGTGCATATTCTATAAACAAAACAGCTTCTTTCCTTGTTTGGAACATCAATAAATATATGATCAAGTTGGAAAAACACATCAAATGACCAAATAAGTTGTCAAAAACAAAAAGATTAGATTATTGTCATGAGAACTGTCAAAAAGAATAGCGGAACTATCTTAGCCTCGAGATCGCTGTTTGTGACAAGATAGTTCCATTGGTTCCTAAAAAGCCTCTAAAAATGAGCATCCCAGATTAGCAAGCTAGGTAGTACAGAGTTTCTGTATCTAAGGATGTAAATGCAAGGGGACAAATGCCTAAGATATTTACATAGTATTCTGAGTGTAATCAGTTTTTACCAATCAATCAGTTAAGCTATTGGAGGATAAGTTAAGAATTTTTGATAATCTTTTTCTTAATCTTTTAGTCATATTATCACTCATGGGGAAGCATGTCACTTAAATTCTGTAATGACCGACATCTCCAGTATCTGCTGTGAGTACTGACTACACCTTTGTAGGTGCTCCAAGAATTTGAGCTTCTAGCGAAGTGATCCCTATGGGCATTATATAGATATCAGAAAGAAGATGATAAAGGTTAGGGAGGAGGTATTTAAATACTCTTGAGATACTTATAGGATACACATAGTAGGGTATAAGATGCATGAAAGTGACAATTTCCCTGGAAGCTCGATTGGCAAGCTCAAACTTCAGCGTTGTGTACTGCAATTTTGGTTGCATAATGTATTTTCAATTGTTGAAAAATAGTGTTGTTCCGAGTATCAATGACTTTCTTGGTGTGAGAGGGATGCACAGAAGCACCATCCTGTACATTAATAGAAACAAATATAAGATCAGTTTTAAGCCTCATAAAGAAAATTGATGGTTTTTTCAAAAATTACATTTGTGGACTGAGGCATAGGATGCCATACATCATGTATTAAACTTCAGAGAAAACAAACTGCAAGTGTATCTTGATATTGTTATACTTTGTCAGTTGACTAGTCCAAGCAGACTCTAGCTGGATATCTCCATCCATCCATTCATTTATTCAATAAACATTTGTTGAACATAATCTGTCTGAAAGACATATTTTTTGATACTGTAGTTATAAATGTGAACAAGAAATGTTCTTGGAATTCAAGGCCTAATAATAAAGAAACACATATAGAGAGATAAATTAATTAGGGGTGTTTTTGTTCTTTGAAACAAGTATGCACAATTTGAATGAGGGACCAAAGGGTGAAGGACAGTGCATCTTAATTTTGTCATTGAGAAGAGAGAGTTTCTATGTGAGGAAATTCCATCAAACATGAATAGGACTTATCCAGAGAAACCTCAGATGAGAAACAGATATCTGTGTAGGTTAAACAAGGTGAACTCATAGATGTAGTTGGGAAGCCACAGTTGATTTATAGAAATGCAAATGTGTCTATTTACACAATGGAATATTATTCAGGAATATAACCCTGTCAGTTGCAGCAACATGGTTAGAACTGGAGGCTGGTAAGAATAAGTGAAATAAGCCAAGCACAGAAAGAGAAATATCACACATTTTTAGTCATAGGTGGGCATGAAAAAAGTGTATCTCTTGTTGATACAGGGCAGATCTTTGGTTATTGGAGCCTAGGCAGGGGAGGAGAGAAGGGAAATGAAAAGGACAAAAGGATATAAATGTATCCATTATGACTGAACTACATAGTGAAAAATGATAGAGATGGTAAATTAACATTAGAATTGAAAAAGTAAATAAAACTATTTTATAATTAAAAAATGAAATGCTATATTTAAAATTATTACCACTTTGTTTATATACAGACTGTATTGTAGTAATATTGGCAAGATAAAAAAGACCCATGTCTTTAAGGGTCTTTACATCATACTATCAACATCTTGATGTAGTTTACAAACAACATGGACCCATTATTTTATAAAGACATAAAATATGATTCAGTACATATCAAACTAACTTATGATAGCAATGTATTTCATGAAGGTCCATACATAAACAAGGAAATAAGTTATCAGTCAAAAAGAAAGAACAGTCAACGTGTGATTTGAAAGGATGTCTCTTTGAACTTAGAAACACTATATAATTACCTTGGCTTATAATATATGCCCTATTCATTTTAATTTCAACAAGGAACTGTATTTGGGGGTACAAACAAGAACACAAATAAAACAAAATTCTCTGGTGCAAGAAATCCAGGTCTGCCTATAACACAATAATGGCATGTCATTAACAAACTAAGAAACTATTAATTTTCAGTTGGTAAAATGAATTTATATTAGTTTGTTACCCATTGTTTTAATAACTAATTAAATATGTCACATGACACATTCAGGATATACATACTAATTATTTTTCTGATGATGATGGTTAACTTCATTGAAGAAGGACATTGTTGATCTCAGAAAAGCCAATTCACCAAACTGAACCTATTCTCAATGCTAATAATCCTCAGGAAAATGATTTGAATGGGTCATGATCAGAGGTACTAAAGTGACACAAAGTGTTGACAAAAGTTGCAACAGTAACAAGATTCTGATTCAAAGACAAACTTTTCAAGGGATAAGGGTGAGTGAAGGAAAAGTTATAATACAATGATGGAGGATTTGACTGAATGACATGAGAATTTTATCTACCCAAAGGAAAAGAAGACTTTGCATCAGAAAGACCCCTGTGGTCAATTATATTGCAGCAAAATGCACAATCACAAAGATAACAGAATCAGTCCAAAGGCCTGTCAATAAAGAGTGGATTAATAAAATGTGGTATATGTAAACCATGAGGTCCAACTAAGTCATAAAAAAAAAAACTGCACAGTTAGTCCAGCATTATTTGCAGAAAAGACTATTCTATAGTGATTGAGTTAGTTTGACATTTATGTTTTGAGAATCAATTGATATTGTAAGTGGGCATTTATTTCTTGACTCTATATTCTATCTGATTTGGCAGTGATTATGCCGTTACTAGCCTAATAGTCTTTTGATGACTTTAGCTATATTGTAATCTTTAAATATGATAGTATACATCTTTTTCCTTGCCAGATCTTTCCAGATCCTGTTTCAAGCATGAAAGACTTAATCCCTTGGGTACTGAGATTGCTGTCAGCAAAAGGTCCTTAGCTATGGGTTCCCTGTGGGGACTGCCAAGGCTGCAGTTACTTATTGCACCCATAGTTGTGCCTCTTTCCAAGAACATCTTGATATGTAACCCAATAACTAATAAAAAATGGGGGAATAAACACAAGTGTTTATAGAACACAAGCAACCTCTCTCTGTATATGCATATATACACACATATATATTTATATACATATAATTTACAAATTTATCTTATATACAAATATATACAAATATTGATAGTCAACTTGAATAATTAGTGGTAGAAGAATGAAATGTAGTAGATATTTAAAAAAAACATTTTTTTTTGGTTTTTTTGGCATGGGCAAACTCATTTTTCCAGATTTATTTGTTAAAAAGATTATCTTCTACTCCACTGAATTGTCTTGGCCTATTTGTTGAAAATCAATTGACCATATTTGTGAAGGTATACCTCTGGATTCTCCATTCTATTCCATTACTCTTTTTGTTTGTCTTTAAACTTACACCAAACTGTATTGATTTCTGTAGCTCTTATAATAAGTCTTAAAATCCGATAGTATAAATGCCCAAAATGGTTTTCTTGATAAAAGTTATGGCTACCCTGGGTTCTATGCATTTCCATATCAATTTTAGACTCAGTTAGGTAAATTCCACACAAACACTGCTAGTGTTTTTATTGGACTGTTTTCAAATCTATAGACCAATTCAGACAGAAATAATATCTTTAACATGTTGAATCTTTTGATTCATGTGCATGATATAGGAGGTCAAACAATTAAGTTCACGACCTCATCCTAGAAAACATATTACCTACTTTATTTTTGCATATCACTATGGTGACTTCTTTTTTTCTCACTCTGCCCCCTGGGTTCAGTGTTGTAGTGTCATCATAGCTCACAGCAACCTCTACTTCTCGGACTAAGGAGATTCTCTTGCTTCAGCCTCTGCAGTGCCTGCCTAACTATGGTCACCTTTGCAGCACTCCCTTGGGAAGCTCTGTACTGACGCCAGTGCCTATTCTTTCCTTCAAACCAAATTTGGAACTCTTTTCCTGGAATGGCAATTAAAGTTGTCATCATACAAGTTTTGATAATTAAGTTCATGAACTCATCCTAGAGAAAGTGCTTTCAGGGGTGTACTAGGTGCTGGCACCAGCACATAGCTTCCCAAGGAGTGGCCTAAGAAAGTGACCGCAATGGTATCCAGCAGTGAGGCCGCAAGTCCTCAGGGCTGAGTTTGCAAACTTAATTGTCCAACCTTGTGTTTCTATTTAGACTTTCTTTAATTCCCATTAACAATATCTTATGGTTTTCAGTATACATATCTTTCACATCATTGGTCATATTTTTCTAAATATTTCTTTTGTTTTTGCTTTTTAATGATGTACTTTAAGTTTCAAATTGTTCATTGCTAGTATATAGAAACACAATTGATTTTTGTATATTGACTTTGTGTTCCACAACTTTTGCAAACTTACTTATTCCTTATTAGGTGTAGTAGTTTTTTGGTAGTATTCCAGAACCCTTTCTTATGCAAATAATTGCAAACTTACATCTTTCTTTTGACATAGGAAAACAACATCAAAAACATGTGGAAGAGAGAAGAACTAAATGTACAGAGAAATGTGGTCATTAATATTAGACTTAATTGCTACTCTAGAAAAATTTTATAAAAAGCTGAAGTGATTAATCAATAATTCGAAGCTAAACATCTATGGAGAAGGTAAAAACATCAGTATGACTAAGGTTAGGTAACAGGAAGGATGTATAGGTGGAACACAGAAAATTTGGGAGTAAATTAAACTATTTTCTATAATTTTATAGTCTTAGACATATGTCATTATATATTTGCACAAGTACGTGGACTATAAAACACTAAGAATGAAATATATAAGACACATGTCATTATATGTTTGCACAAGTACGTGCACTATAAAACACTAAGAATGAAAACGATTGACTTTGACGATGTGTAAATTTGGTAAATTGATTACAACCAATGGCACCACACTGCTGTGCGATGCTGTTAATGGAGAGAATTGTGCACATGTTGGACAGAGGTTATAGGAAAGCTCTCTGAACCTTCCACTGAATTTTGCTATGACCCTAGAACTACTCTATGAAAGAACATATATTATTAAAAATTGCAAAAAGATTTTTTTTAAATCACTAAATGTGGCAAGCATATAGGCTCATGTTCATATCAGGAGAGGGTCTTACCCCTGAAGTGAGGGGGCAAAGAAAGCTGAAGATCAAGATGAAGGCTTAACAGGAAAAATAACTGAGCTTCACAATGAACATTTGTAAGGCAAATGCCTGTTTCCAGGAATGTAAGCCTGACACATGGCATGGGGACAGTTCACTTTTACCAGAAACAGGGAAGTCTATCCGTTCACTTCATTGTAACAAGGCTATGCATTACTTTTCTTCGCTTCTGTCACTGAAAAACATCTGAACTGACTGGAAATCCCATAAGACCTCACACTGTCCATCATATCACTGATTTTATGCTAATCTGACTGGAACTACAGGAAACCATAGCTTATACTGGGTCTTGGTAAATTATATGTGCTCCTGAGTATAGGAGCAATAAACTTACAATAACTTGAGTGTCCATCATATAAACCCGTTTTTAGATAGATGTTGGCATAGATGAAGAGGCAAAGGAATGCTTATACACTGTTGGTGGGATCGAAAATTTGTACAACCTCTATGGAAAACTGTGGAGATTAGTCAAGAACGAAAAATAGACCTACTGTTTAATCCAGCAATCTCATTACTAGGTATCTACCCCAAGGAAAATAGGTCATTTTATTAAAAAGACACCTGCAATCAAATGTTTATTGTCATACAATTCACTGTTGCAAAGATGTGGAATCAACTCAAATGCCCATCGATACAGAGTGGATTAATAAAGCATTATATATGTACACCATAAAAATGAATTGTGAACTAATTCATTTTATAACAACCAGGATGTAACTAGAGAGTATTTTTCTAATAGAAGTATTGCAAGAATGGAAAAATAAACAGTGTGCATTCATTTTAAATTGGTAGTAATCAATCAACATCCATGTGCACATTTGGTAGTGAAAGTCAGTGGAACATAAGAAGGTGGGAGGGGGAAGGGAGTGTAAACTCACAGGAAATGAGTATAATTTACACTATTTGGGTATGTTATACTCAAACTATAATATACTCAAAATATAATTTTGCCTCAAACTATACAAAAGTAATTCATGTAATCAAGTTATTTGTACCACTGTAATATTCTGAAATATTTTTTTATTAAGTTTTAACAGCAGAAATAACTGACAGGAAAATAAAATAGCTTTCCAGCCTCAGCTCCAGACTGTGCAGTGCCCCAGTGTTGATGCTGAAGAAGAACCAGATATCCATTTTGAACTCCCTTTTTAATGGTGGGATTGATGTTGGCCAAGACAGATGTCTATAAGCTTAAGTGCTCGGAATTGGCAGACAAGAACATGCCCAACCTTAATGTCATGAAGGCCATTCAGTCTCTCAAGTCACCAGGCTACATGAAGGAAAAGCTCCAGGAGACAATTCTCCCAGTACCTACTGATACCAAGAGGGTATCCACTATCTCCATGATTACCTCCACTTGCCCCTGAGATCATCCCTGCTACCCGGGCCTGGGCTCTCCAGAGATGGGCTGACAGTGCTGGAAGACAAACTAAATACAAGACTCATAGAGAGGAAGCTGACAGAACTCCTACAGGCAGAGTGCTGGGTCACATGGTGTCTTCAAGAAAGCTAAGACTGGGGCTAGATCAGCAACCAAATTCCAATTTAGAGGTGGACTTGGTCATGCACCTGGTCAGACACCTTAGTAAAATTTGGGGCAATTATTGTGAGTTGTATATCCATATAAACTTTAAAGAAATAAAATTAAAATAAGAGAAAGGTCATTAAAATAGATGACAAGAATGCATATACACCTAAAATAAACATAGACATTGTTCATTGTTTGTTTAGTGTAATAACAAAAGTTCTCTTTCAATCAATCTAAAAATTTGAGGTAATCCCAATAAAAAAATAGTTTTTATTGTACTGTATTTTTTTTGGTGAAGTTGTTACTATAATAAATATACAGTTAGAATATATAATATTAGATATAGTATATAGTGAAATGTGCCATATTGGCCATTTTTAGGAATAATTTGGCAGCATTATATTCCAATGTCCTTCCGTGAGCACCAATATCTGAGTTCAAAGCATTTTTTTTACTTAAGTAAAAACATTGCACCTCTTAACCAAGAACTCTGAACCTCCGCTTACCTCTAATGTACTTTATATGAATTTGCGTATTTGGGAAAATTTGTATAAGTAGATTCATATTATACATGGCTCTGTGTTTTGTTCATTTCACTCAAGATAATATTTCAAAATCCGCCTATGGTACAGCATGTGCAGTAAGTCCTCATTTAATATCCTTGACAAATTCATAGAAACTGTGACTTAAAGGAAAGTGACATAGAATAAACCATTTCCCCCCTTCAGTGTTACAATAAAACAAAGTTGAATGACGTGATCTTTTTGGAGGAACTTACGCACAAAATTTCATTTAAATTCTCAGTTCCGTCTCATCTTTTCTTTGATAACTATTATTACAAAGAAAAAACAAGTATTGGAGAGGCACTGAAGAAAAGGGGAACACTTTATGGTGGAAATTTAAATGGGGAAAGTCATTTTGAAAAATAGTATGAAAATTCCTTTAAAAATTAAAATTAAAAATACCATATAAAATTAAAATTAAAAATTTAAATTTTTAATTAAAATTTTAAATTAAATTAAAAAATTAAATTAAAATTTTAATTTTAAATTTAAATTAAAAATTCCAGTAATCTCAATTCTGGGTATACAGTCAAGGGAAATAATATCACTATCTTGAAAAGTTAACCACACTCCCATGTCCAATACAGCACATTCATAATAGCCAATGTACAGAAACAAATTTAATGGCCATCAACAGATGAATGGAAAAGAAAATGTGGCATTCATCTGTATCTACATCTCTCTCTCTATAAATATAAGTATGGCATATTCTATATATATATTTCTTCATACATACAATATACTATTGTGATAATTACCTTTGTGAACTCATCCTAGAAAAAATGCTACATAACTCATTTCTGAACATTACTATGGTCCCCTTTGAAGTACTTCTACTGGGAAGCTATGCACTGATGTCCCTGCCTAGTTAATCTCTCAGAGTAGTTTTGGAACTTTCCCTGGAATGGTCATCAGAGCTGTTGTCCTATCACCCTCGATGTCTGGAATGTCATGAAAATATCTCTGGGCAAATCTTATAGAAAGTTCGTATCTCTTCAACCATGACAAGACTCTTAAGGGTCTGTCCTCACCTATCTAATTCTAAAACAAATTTACCTTATACATGATTGAAGTAGGGAGGGAAAAAAATTCAATGAAACACTTGTGACCCCTACTGGTGTCCAGAATGGACCATTAGAGGAATGACTTTCAAAAGATGGCAATATAATTTTTCTTTTGTCCAAACCAGGTTATGTGTGGGTGTCTTTCAGTAATTATGTTGGAAGAATAAGTAACAATTGTAGTTTCTTGGCAAACAGGAATATTTCCATTGGGTGTAGTATAAAGAAATTGATTTCTAAACACAATAGACATCCTCTGTGTCTTTAGGTGAACAAGGACTATTGGTCGTTCCTCTATCTAATCTCAAAAAGGCAGCAGTAATCACACAGGGAATCATGTGTGTACGACAGAAGAAAGACGGAGATGTCTGCATATGTAGGTCAGTTTTAGTCACCGGGCTAAGAAAAGATACCATTTTCCATGAAACAATTTTTTTTTTTTTTTTTGCAGCAACTCAGATGGAACTGAAGACCATTATTCTAAGTGAGGTATCTCAGGAATGGAACAGAAAATACCACCTGGGTTTTCTAATAATTGGGAGCTAATTGATGAGCACACACAGGCACAAATAGCTATAAAGTTCATTGAAAATCAAGAAGGGAGAGAAGGAGAGTCATAGAAGAACACTATTAGGGTAATGGGCGCACTGGAAGCACTGACTTCAGCATTATAAAAGCTCTTCATCTTACAAAAATGTTTGTACCCCTTACTATTTTGAAATTTAAAAGAAGACTCCTTTGAATGAATGATCTTTTTAATTTTATCACTGATTTGTTTTCCAAGTCAACATTTCAGGCAGAGCACAGAAGGAATGTGATCATTCTATTACTGCCCCACACTCAAATTCAATGCTACGTGTCTTTTTTTTTTTTATTAAATCACAAACACATAGATCATGTATACATTAACGCATTTATGGGGTACAATGTGCTGATTTCATATAGAATTAGGTTCATTTACATCACACTGGTTAATATATACCTCATCTTGTTTCCTTAATTATTGTGTTAAGACATTTATACTCTATACTTCATAGATCCAACATGTACCCTTGCATCATGCACCATGCTGTGATCCCACTATTCACCCTGCCTCGATCTGACCTCCCGCTTCCCTCCCATCCTGCCTGCCTCCGTCCTTTATCCTGGGCCATAGTTGTGATCTATTCTTCATATGAAAGTGTGAGTGACTGTACATTAGTTTCATAATACTACTGAGTACATTATCCAAGAAAAATGGGTATTTTTTCTTCCATTCTTAAGATACTTTACTAAGTAGGATATGTTCCAGCTCGATCCATGTAAACGTAACAGAGGTAAAGTTCCATTTTTTTTAAGGCTGCATAATATTCAATGGTATAAATATGCCACAATTTGTTACTCCATTCATGGATCAGTGGGCACTTATGCTTCTTCCATGACTTTGCTATTATGAAGTGAGCTGCAATGAAAAATCTGGTGCAAATATCCTTGTAATAAAGTGATTTTGGTCTTCTGGATACACATCTAGTAGCAGAATTGCAGGATCAAACATCAGGACTACTTTTAGATGCCTGAGTATTCTCCATATTACTTTCCTAAAGGGACGTATTAGCTTATACTCCCACGAGCAGTACAGTGTTCCCTTTTCTCCACATCCATGCCAAAACCTGTAGTTTTGGGATTTTGTTATGTGTGCTACTCTTACTGGAGTTAGATGATATCTCAAAGTGGTTTTCATTTGCATTTCTCTGATGATTAAAGATAATGAGCATTTTTTCATGTGTCTGTAGGCCATGCAACTATCTTATTCGGAGAAACTTCTGTTCAAGTCCCTTGCCCACAATGAACTGGGATTACCTGTTCTATTTTACTAGTGAGTTTGAGTTCTCTGTGGATTCTGTTTATCAAACCTTTGTCAGAAGCAAAACCTGCAAATATCCTCTCCCGTTCTGAGGGCTGTCTGTTTGCTTTACGTACTGTGTTCTTGGCTGTGCAGAGGCTTTTTGGTTTGATCAGATTCCAGTAATGTATTTTTGGTGTTGCTTCAATTGCCTGAGGGGTCTTCCCCATAAAGTACTCTCCCAGACCAATTTCTTCAAGTGTTTCCCCTGCACTGTCTCCAAGAATCTTTATAGTTTCATGTCTTAGTTTAAATCTTTTATCCAGTGAGTCAATTTTTGTTAATAGTGAAATGTGTGGGTCGAGGTTCAGTCTTCTACAAGGTGCCAGCCAATTCTCCCAGCGCCATTTGTTAAATAGGGAATCTTTCCTGCAATTTATATTTTGATGGGCTTATCGAAGATCAAATGACAATAAATGTCTGGGTTTATCTTTTGGTTCTCAACTTTATTCCATACATCTACCTCTCTATTTTTGTACCAATACCATGCTGTTTTGATCACTATAGATTTGTAGTGTTGTTTGAAGTCCAATAGCATGATTCCTCCTGATTTCTGGGAACTGTTTTTATTTCTGAGTAATATCTTGGCTATTCGAGTTTTTTTCTTGTTCTATATGAAACGAAGTACTATTTTTTCCAGATCTTTAAAGTACAATGGTGGTTCTTTGATAGGGATTGCATTAAATTTGTAAATTGCTTTGGATAATATGGACATTTTAACAATGTTAATTCTTCCCAGTCATGAGCAAGGTATGTTTTCCATTTGTTAACGTTTTTAGCTATTTCTTTTTTCAGAGTTTCATAGTTCTCTTTATAGAGATCTTTCACGTCCTTTGTTAGGTAAATTCCCAAATATTTCATCTTCTTTGGCACAACTATAAAGGAAATAGAGTCCTTGATTGTTTTTTCAGATCGACTATTATTGTCAAATATAAAAGCTACTGATTTGTGAGTATTGATTTTATATCCTGAGATGCTACTGTATTTCTTGATCACTTAGAGTTTTGTAGTTGAGTCTCTGGTGTTTTCCAGATATAAAATCATATCTGTGAAGAGTGAAAGTTTGATCTCCTCTGACCCTATTTGTATACCCTTGATTGCCTTCTCTTGCCTGATAGTGATGGCTGAGACTTCCATTACAATGTTAAAAAGCAGTGGAGATAATGGGCAACCTTGCCTGGTTCCTGATCTGAGTGGAAATATTTTTAATTTTACTCCATTCAATATGATATTGGCTGTCGGTTTACTTTAGATGTCCTCTATCAGTGTAAGAAAATTCCCTTCTATACCTATGTTCTTAAGTGTTCTCATTATAAAAGGATGCTGGATCTTGTCAAAAGCTTTTTCTGCGTCTATTGAGAGAATCATATGGTCTTTAGTTTTTTAGTTTGTTTATGTGCTGTATTGTATTTATAGTTTTACAAATATTGAACCAACCTTGAGTCTCTGGGATGAAATGAACTTGGTCATGGTGTATAATTCAATGCTGTTTATCTTTATTTATTCCATGCTAGGCATTATTCTGGTTGCTGGAAATTCAGAAAAATCACACACACTGAGTTTGGGATAGCATGACATAGCATGCTGTTTTGGAATTTTGTGGGCATTTTTAACATAAGTGGAGCATTTGATACATTGCCCACTTTCCTTTTAAAAATCTTCACTTATTTGGCTCATCAACACTACCTTTCGAGCTTCCCATACCACTGCTCAATATATATCTAAAAAATTTCTCCAACATTTCTTGCTTTTGAATTGCCAAATGGCTTATATTCTCTGGGGTGGCACCATTAATGTTTGTAGCTAGTTTGCAGTATACTTTGGTTTATTTAATGTTTTCCATGGGTAAAGGGAACTACTGTTCTTATTTAATGCCTAAAACAGTGATTTTCAATCAGTGTTGTGTGGTACAGTGGTTGGTCATGAGAGAATCTTAGGTGTTCCAAGAGAAAGTTTAAAGGGTATCAATTTAATTATTTTGGAAGGAAGTTCAAAGCACAATAAGTATATTCTTTTTTTTTAAATCTTTCTTTTTAATCAACATAATTTAAGTGTGCCATGGAAATTTAACTATAGGTTCAAGTGCACCACAAGATATAAAAGGTTGAAAAACACTGGTCTAAAGCTACTCAATTAGCCGTCATCACTTATAGTTGAATAATGTTGAATGGAAAGTATGTGAGATGCAAGGAACACTTAGTGTCTTTCTCACTGTGTAACATTCACACTTAACGTAGTAAGAAACCATCTCTCAGCCAGTGAGCACAAAGATATCTAGATGATTGATTGAGAAATTAGAGCACTTGCCTATTACTGATCA
>CAUYQV010045050.1:0-23865 GCA_963574575.1 Galagoides demidoff | reverse complement strand
CAGACCCCATATACCAGAGGTGGTGGGTTCATATCTGACCCCCACCCAAAACTGCAAAAAAAAGAAGAAAAAGTTCTCTTAGCAGACATTTGGGATTTACTGCATCATTTATATTTTCTTCTTTTTTCTCTTCTTTTCTAAGTTTTCTACCAATTTCCTCTTCTTGGCCGATACCAGGCTATTTCTTTTTCTTGGCTTATTGCTGTTATCCGTTAAACCACATTTCTTTGCATTAGGTTTTGACCGTTTTTCTTCTTCCTGCGCTGTGTCATCAGATTCCTTTTCGCTGATTTTGAACTGTGCTTCTTTACTTGCTAAAACATAAGAGAGAGCGCATTTAAAGACCATTTTTTCCTTTTGAATGAAATAAACATAGGTCAACAATAAAGTTGTATGGATCTCTTCAGCTTCAGTTTAAGAGATAACAGATTTTCCATTTTTTTTTTTTTTTTTGAGACAGAGCCTCAAGCTGTCCCCCTGGGTGGAGTGCTGTCGAATCACAGCTCACAGCAACCTCCAACTCATGGGCTTAAGCAATTCTCCTGCCTCTGCCTCCCAAGTAGGTGGGACTACAGGTGCCCACCACAACGCCTGGCTATTTTTTGGTTGCAGCCGTCATTGTTGTTTGGCGGGCTGGGTTAGATCTGAACCAGCCACCTTAGGTGTATGTGGCTGGTGCCTTAGCCGCTTGAGCCACAGGCGCCAAGTTGATTTTTCAAATTTTTCAAGTGATCAACTTCAGTTACCAGAAGACTCTCCATCTGGAGGAAGGCTTTCTTTCGTGTCTGGCACTCTGTCTAGCCACACTCCAAGACATGTCAGCCTGGCGTTAGTGTTGACTTCACAGAGTAAGGATGGAGGAACTTTCTGAAGGAAGATAGAAAATCCATAAATTAAATTCTGAATAATTACCTTTTTTCCATAATCAAGTTGCCTTAATTTAAAATATACTGTATTTTACTCTATTTACTGTAGAAGTAATCTATTATCTTCATTCATACTTGGTTTAATTATGTTCTGTACAGAGCCAATTTCCAAGAAGAACCCAGAAATTAAAAATTCTAAAGAAAAGGACCATGTCTTGTTCATTTCTGTTATTTAACAAAGAACCTTGCACCAAACAGACTATTCACGAACCATATTCAAATAGAATGCTTTTGAGAGAGCAAAGAATAATAAACCAAGAGAGACAACAAAGAGACGCTGTAAGAGAATTTAAGTGTCTAATATCTGGTTCAAAATTAACATTAGTTCCATAACTGATCATAAGCACCTAAGCTGTTTTTAGCAATGGCAGCATTTTTAATCTAACACCTTTTAGAGAACAAAGTAGAGCTTCTCTGATTAAAAGACAAGAGTGAGTTCTGGGATCCTGTCAGCTCAGACTCATAAATGCCAACCTCTAAGGCAGCTCTGTGGGTTGAAAGATCTATGCCTTATGACTAGGAAAAAGATATTCTACCACACTTAACTCAAAACTAATAGCAAGTATTGCATTAAAGTGTATTTATACTGTGCAGAGACACTGACCTTATCCTGCTTAAGCTCCCACATTTTGATGAAACCATCACTTGATGCTGTAACAATTACATGATGCTCTGGAATTTCAAAACTGAAAATGTCTTTTACCCTAGGATAGAAATATTAACACTTTAAAAGGCCTTTTCTTTGAAATAGTGCAATACTGTTAAGACTACTAGGACTACTAAGACTACTAGGCAGTCTCTTGCTTTTTTGAGGCTTTAAGTATTTCCAAAGTGATCTGTGAATGGTGTCACAGAATGCAGCTATGCTTCACATTCCAGTTAGTCAGTGAATCACTTTTAAAGCCAAAATACAAGATTAAATTGACTTACTGGATAATGAAGACGTCTAACAGAGCCCTTCACCTAACGAAACTCCAAGTTCAGTAAGGACAACAGAAACCTTTCCCACCCTTTCCCTCAGCTCCAGGGCCACCATCTCTAGTCCAATCTGCTATCACTTTTCTTCTGGATCATGGAAGTAGACTAATTGGCCTTTCTGCTTCCATTTTTGTCCCCTCAGAATTTAAGCAAATGCAAATCAGATGTTATTTCTAGGCTTAAAACCCTACAAAACTAGGATCTTCATTAAAATCACATGGAAAAGGCAGCGGCTGCCAATGTCAATGAAGCAAGACTGGCCATAAAGTGACAGGTGCTGAAGCTCATGGTGGGTCTGTAAGCGTTGGCTCTTTAATCTGGTCTGCCTTCTTTTAAAATTTTCCAAAATACTCATAGGAAGTAAATGAAACAAGAGTGAAATCTAAATTCTTCATCTGGGCTCACAAGGCCACCCCGTGTGGTCTGCCTTGCTTATTCTCATCTAGTCACACCTGCCTTCTGTCTGTCCCTAAAATACACCAAACTCTTTCCTCCGTCAGGGGCTTAGTAAGCCTATGGCTTTCTCTTTTTAGAATTAGCTCTTTTTTTATCCTTAGGTTCTCACTCATTCTTCCTTCATCATCTAAACCAATTACCCGTATTACTTTTTAATCATAATGCCTTCCTATTTCCATCTTGCTTACTTGTCTCTAAACTGTTTTCTTGCTTCACTACAATATAAGAACCACAAGAACACAAGCTCTTGTCTTTTTTGTTCATCACCAAATACCTAGTGTTGTAATTTATAACATATGCTTGACAAATGGCCAATAACCTAAGTGTTACTAGTACTTTTGAAGTGGCCTTCCTTGAAGAATGTGTTTACTTCTAATATAGGGTAGAGATAAGGCTATATCCTGACTACAGTACTCTTGAGTATTTACAAAGACAGACTGCATAAAACTGAACCATTATTTAGAAAATATGAACAATGGCTCGGCGCCTGTGGCTCAATCGGCTAAGGCGCCAGCCACGTACACCTAAGGTGGCGGGTTCGGATCCCTAGCCCGGGCCCGCCAAACAACAACAACAAAAAAAATGGCCGGGCGTTGTGGCGGGCGCCTGTGTTCCCAGCTACTTGGGAGGCGGAGGCAGGAGATTCGCTTGAGCCCACGAGTCGGAGGTTGCTATGAGCTGTGATGCCATGGCACTCTACCCAGGGGGATAGCTTGAGGTTCTGTCTCAAAAAAAAAAAAAAAAAAGAAAAAAGAAAATATGAACAAAGACATACGTGAGACATAGAACATGCAGATGATAAAAGCAGAGAAAGCAGAGACCTAAGCATCCAACAGGCCTGGGCTTAAATCCCAGCTTGATCACCTACAAGTGGGGTGATCTAGGCCAAGTCTCTTAACTACTTAATCTGAGATTCAGTGTCCACTCCCTAGAAATGCAGTAACACAACAGTATAAGATAAAATTCAGTATCACTTCATTTCTCCTGCAGGAAAAAAATTATACGGAAAAGGGGAAAAAGTGGGCCAGAAGAATAAAGTAAAAGGACCAGAGTGGCCAGACAAAGCTTAAGATTGCTTAGTCCTTTATTCGATCAAATAACGCTTCATTCACTACAGGCCTCAAGTCTAATGGACTTATTTAAAAAATAAATATATTGAACAAATAATTAGTCCTGATCACACTTTCACCACCATCTTCTTACGCTCCAGATACTATATACCATACACGTAGTATGTCTCCTTATTTTTGTAGTTGTTCAGAAAAACATATACTCTGATTTATGACACCACTGCACATAGAATATTTATGAAGACAGGACAGATACACACAGATTGGTAAAAATACCTGTTTTCATGAGCCTTAAATTCACAGAGGCACACAAGTGAATTACAGTCAATAAACCTTACAACTTCTTCATCTCCAGCCACTGCAAGGACAGACTCCTAAGAGAGAGAAAAAGAGTAATAATCCCTAGAACTTCATCAATAATTTCAACCATCCCCATAAACTCCCATCACTGATTTCTGAATACTTACTGAAAGAAATGTAACAGAAGAAATTCTCCTTTCATTTGTGATGGTGCCACTGATGGATGCTGTGTCAAGCTGATAGATGTCTATTCTATTTAGTATGACAACTACGTATTTCTCTCCCCTCGGAGACCATTCCACTATGTGAGCATCTGAAGGTAAAAGACCAAAGTTTATTTATATTATGAAGAAAACATAAAATGACCAAAGTAATAAAATAGCAAATATTTATTTTGCATTTTCATATCCATTCTATCTTTATAACACATGATGATACATATTTTATGAATTACATTTTCTTTCTTTTTATTTCAGAATTTACAAGGGTACACATGTTTTGGTTAGTTTATTCTGCACATTTCCGGTCAAAGTTCTAAGTGTGCCCTTCATCTACAACACATGCTTTATACTAGTTAGGTGTGAGTTAACCCAACCCCTCATCTGCCCTCCCATCTACTTAATTCCCATTGAGTTTTATTTCCATTATGTTGCCATAAATGTTGATTAACTAGGTTCAATTGAGTACATGTAGTATTTGTTTTTCTATTCATGCCATTCTTCACTTAGAAGAATGGTCTCAAAGTCCATTCTGAGTTGTTACAAAAGATACTAGATTACCATTTTTTTTCCAATGGCTGCATAGTACTTAATGGTACACCATACCACATTTTATTAATCTACTAATGTACTGAAAGGCATCTGGGCTGTTTCCATATCCTAGCAATTGTGAATTGTGCTGCTATAAACGTTTGAGTGCTCGTGTCTTCATGATAAACTGTCTTTTTTTCCTTTGGGGAAATACATAGTAGTGGAATTGTAGGCCTCAACGGTAGGTGGACTTTTAGCTCTTCAAGGTATGTCCATGCTGCTTTCTATAGCGGTTGTACCAGTTTACAGTCCCATCCACAGTGTGTAAGTGTTTCTTTCCCTCTGCATCCACACCTGCACTTGTTTTGGGACTTTTTGATAAGAGGCATTCTCACTGGAGTTAGGTGGTATCTCGATGTGGGTTTGATTTGCATTTTGCCTACGAAAAGTCTGACATACATACACTTTCCTAATCCATTTCGGTCTCCTGAACTCAGCTCAGGTTGCAGGAAGCTGCATCTACTTCTGGGAGATAGAGATAAGAGTTGCCCAGAGCTAAGCAGGTAGCTCCTGGGCCCAAACCTTGCTCTCTCACCTTGAAAACGATTTGCTCCTATCTATAAAGACCCACAGCTTTGACCCGCTGATGGTCTCTGCTTCTTCCAGCAGCTGCAGAGTGTCAGTCCACCAGGGTGTGGACGGGTCCACCCAGGGGCACCAAAATTGGTTACCAAAAGCTTGGCACTCATCTCCAAGGTCACATCATTTGAAAAATGTATAACTTCACTTTACTACCAAAGGAGGAAAATTTTGTCTCAAAATCCAAATTCCTTTTGAGTAACATTTTATTTTTTTGAGACAGAGTCTCACTATGTTGCCCTGGGTAGAGTGCTCTGGCATCACAGCTCCCAGCAACCTTCAATTTGGGCTTAAGCGTTTCTCTTCCCTCAGCCTCCCAAGTAGGTGGGACTACAGGTGCCCGTCTCAACACCTGGCTGTTTTTTTTTTTTGTTATAGTTGTCATTGTTGTTTAGTAGGCCCAGCCTGGATTCAAACCTGCCAGTCCCGGTGTATCTGGCGAGTGTCCTAACCATTAGTAACATTTTAGATAATTATCTGAGTTCAAAGAATCTCCAAAGGTTACATTAACACTCAGCCCTAAAATAGGAAAAAAGGGAAGATAAAACATTTGCTCTCAGAGGTAACCACCATCATGCAGGGAAATAAATGTGTATGTGCAGACACATAAACACCTGTATGAATATATTCATAGCCATAAAGTAGCTGTAAAATATACAGGCTGAGTATCCCTTATCTGAAATGCTTGGGCCCAGAAATATTTTGGATTTCTTTTTTTCCCCAGATTTTGGAACATTTGGATATACGTAATGAGGTATCTTGAGGATAAGCTCCAAGTATACACATGAAATTCATTTGTTTCAATATGCATCTTATACACATAATCTGAAGGCTTTTTACACAATATTTTTAATACTTTCATGCATAAAACAAAGTTTTAACTGTGTTTTGACTGTGACTCATCATACGAGGTCAGATATGTAATTTTCCACTGGTAGCGCCATGATAGTGGGTCAAAAAGTTTCAAATTTTGGAGGAGTCTAGATTTCAGATTTTCAGATTAGGAATGTTCAACCTATATTTCAAATAAATAATACTCACTTTGTTTTATGTTTTTTATGAATGCTGATCTTCCTTCAACAAGATTCCATGTTCTGCAAAACAGGAAGCTCACTCATGGAATGATTATCAATTAACTTTCACTGAGTGTAAAAGAGCAAGCATAATGAAGACTTACTCAAACGATAATATTTGCTAAATATGGGCTACTTAAAGGAACTGCCATCTTTTGTGTAGCAGCACCATGAAATATCTATCAAGCAAGATTAAAGCTCCTTCTGTTCCTTTATTCCTTTAATATGCTGAGTCCATTTGTAGCTATTGTATTTTCAAAAGATTTCCCCTCCTAAAACATTTCTCTTGAGCAGTGGTTCTCAACCCTCCTAATGCCGCCATGTATGTATTTTCATTGTTACAAAGGGGTTGCGACCCACAGGTTGAGAACTGATGTTCTTGAGGCTCACTCTCCTCTTCACTTGACAGCTTCCAATGACTGCATGTGAGGGCATGTTGAATACAGAGCTTGTCGCTTTTATTCTACCATCATGAAAACGCTGACTGGCTTTCTACCTTTCCCTGTTTCACAGTATCTTTAAACAGATGAAAGCTGTGAAACAATACAGAAATAGTACCTAACTATTACAGTAAAAGATACGCCTTTATAAAGATTCTCTTGAGTGTTAATGACTTACCTTAATGTCTTATCTGTACCAACAGACAGGGCCAACTTGCCAGATGGATGAATAGAAAGGAAGGTCACATGTCCTCTAAAATGAAACCAACAGTTAGCCCCCAACTTGATCAGCACATCCAGAACATCAATGGGAAGGGGCAGGACTCACTTGTGAGCTTTAATTGACTTGAGGCATTCCCATTTCTTTGCATCCCAGACACAGATGAGTCCATCTTCTGCTCCACTGATTAAGTGTCTGTTGCCATAGAATTTCAAGCATGTTATTGTACCTATGGAAAAAATCAAGACAGACTGTTTTCCAAGTTTTTTCAGTTATAAATATACATTTGAACTAATCAGTTCACTTTCTTGCTTTCCCTCTTCAAAATTATAAAATTTGAGCAGAAGTTAAACAAAACTAGCCAGCTAACATGGGAAACAAACCAAGATGACTTCTACTTTTTAAACAGTGAATTAGCCAACCAAACAGCCATGATCCAATAATTATGACCACAAAGCTGCTTTGATTAAATTTCTATACACTTATCATTCATTGTCAAAAGAATTTATTA
Organism: Galagoides demidoff; assembly: GCA_963574575.1. Lineage (NCBI taxonomy): Eukaryota > Metazoa > Chordata > Mammalia > Primates > Galagidae > Galagoides > Galagoides demidoff. The sequence goes on along the minus strand of CAUYQV010045050.1, from coordinate 16,503 downwards.
GAACAATTAGATAAAATGTTATGCTCTTCAACTACGCTCTCTGGAATCTCCTTTCTTGCGGTTAACAAACTTTCCTACTGTGTTTCCCCGAAAATAAGACCTACCCCCAAAATAATCCCTAGCAGGATTTCTATGCATTTGTTAAATATAAGGCCTACCCTGATAATAAGACCTAGTGATCGGTGTGGTTATGCAGCGTAGCCACACCCTGCATTTCGGCACAGAACAGTAAGGAAGACTGGAATACCTTTTATCTGCCACAGCTCCTTTCTCCCAGCCGTTCACTCTTGTGCAGGTGCGTGTGTGGTAACTGCAGTCACAGGCATCCTATTGTGCACGTGTGAATGGCTAGGGGAAAGGAGTTCACGCATCACTAGCACCAGCCCCACCAACCTCTGTCAGGTTCCAGAAGAAGATGACTTAACTGTATTTGAATAAATGTAGATTGTGTATTATACTTAATAAAAACATGACATCCCCTGAAAATAAGCCCTAGCATGTCTTCTTGAGAAAAAATAAATATAAGACAGTATCTTATTTTTGGGGAAATACGGTACATCTTTTTGTACATCCCACTTCCCTTTACCAACACTGAAGCTTAGATCTCTGATGAATTTCCCCTACAGCTCCAGGGTGAGCTTTCCTAGCTCTCTAAGCAGTCCCTACCATTACACCTTTACCCCCAAGTAAAATTCCCTATTCATTTGGTATTTCTGTCACCCAGCTTCACCACCCTACCACTCAGGGGCCAGTAAACTACTGACTACTGGTCAAATCTGGCTGGTGTCTTACTTTTATAAATATAATTTCATTGGAAAACAGCCACCAGAAATGTTTATGGCTGCTTTTGCACCACAAAGACAGAGATGAATAATTATAACAGAGACTATATAGCCCACAAAATCTAAATATACACTATCTGGTTCTTTATAGATTATGAGTGTGAACCTCTGAGTTGTTTTCCATCTATACACAGCTTGGTCAATCTTTTAAACTAATCTTTACATTGAAAGTACCAGAGATCTTTAATGAAGTATTTTACACCCAACAAAAGTACTAATAATGTGTGGGCTTAAATACCACCTTCTTCTCAAAGTGGAAGCCATTAGCTACCTTTGCTCATGTTTTCCTCTCCCTATAATCTTCTTACTCTGGAAAGCATGCTTTCCCACATCTGCTTCCTAGAAAAAGAGTTTATTACCAACTGTCAGAAACACAGGACACAAGGAATGGAGGAAACCAAGAACCCTACTTCACTGAAACACCATCTAAACCCCTCCTACTAAGTCTTTCTCTTATTATTCAACACTTAGACAAATGTTACAGGTTTGAATAGATCAGATTTCATTTCTTCCAAGCCAAGAGAATTCTTGTATGAACTGGAATTGAGGGAAAGGGAGGAAGGAATTTATAGCTTCTGGTGAAGAGCAAAACATCCATCAAAGTAGCTAAGCGCCATCTGCTATGGTCTGAATGAGTGCCTCCAAAATTCATATGCTGAAACTTAGTGACGAACATGACAATACTAAGAGCTAGAGCTGGGCACAGTGCCTCATGCCTGTAATCCTAGGACTCTGGGAGGCCAAAGCAGGTAGATTGCTTGAGCTCACGTGTTTGAAACCAGCCTGAGCAAGAACAAGGCCCCATAGCCAGACATTGTGGCAGGTGCCTGTGGTCCCAGCTACTGGGGAGGCTGAGGCAAGAGAACTGCCTAAGCCCAAGACCTGGAGGTTCCTGTGAGCTGTGATGCCATGGTACTCTACTGAGGGCAACAAAGTGAGACTCTGTCTCTAAAAAAGAAAAAGAATTAAGACCCCATCTCTAAAAATAAGCAGGCATTGTGGTCCCAGCTACTTGGGAGGCTGAGGCAAGAGGGTCACTTGAGCCCAAGAATTTGAGGTTATTGTGAGCTATGATACCCAGGGCACTTTACCCAGGGTGACAAAGTGAAACTTTGCCTTAAAAAAAGGGGAGGACTGGAGCCTTTGGGGCAGAGCTAACTCATGAGACTCTTCTCCTTTATAGGAGTTTGAAGGGAGCTGCCTTGCCCTTCTCCCATGTGAAGACTCAACAACGAGGCATCATCTACAGAGAGCAGACCCTCATCAGACACTGAAATACTCCAGTGTCTTGATCAGCCTCCAGAACCGTTTGAAATAAATCTGTACTTTTATAAACTATCCAGTCTAAGATACAGTAGAAGGTCCATAGTTAACCATCTTCCTACATTGACCACCTCCTTAAGCTGAGACCTAATTTTCACAGACCGGACAAGCACCACACGTATCAGCACAGGAGACCTAGTTCCTTATGTTGACCACCTGTGCATATTGACCAGTCTGTTACAGTCCCTTGGGTGGTCAACTTACAGAGGTTCTACTGTACTCTGTAACAGAAAGCCAAAAAGGACTATGACAGCATCTAATAGAAGGAAGCCACTTAGCACTCTAAATTTATTGCTAGAAACCAGCCCTTGAAATACACGAAATACAGAGTAAGAAAATGGGCAACTCTCTGCCTTTCTTTGCAGGAGACCAACTTCCTGAGATGCTTCTCATTCTCTGTGTCTGTCTCTCTCCTGAGAAAATGCAATGTAAACAGCACAAAATGTTCAGTACTGAGAAAAAAAGTTACGTGTTCAGTCTTTTTCTCCCTCAATCCTGTCACTATTCTGAACAACTTCACTATCATTGAGGAAAACCAACCATGACCTGGGAATTCCTGCTCCTTGACCTCACTCCAGCAACCTTTGCCTGCTCAGCATTTTAGTTCCCCATACCCACCGTTCCTACCTAGAGCTGCTCCAAGTTGGAAGTCCTTAACTCTAGGAACCTATCCTCGGGCTGCAAGCTCACAACTTCCCTGCTCTTTCATGCCTTGCTGCACTCACACACCACCTGTTTTTTATTTCAGAGATCTCCCTACCCTTGATACCCCATTTTCTATAGGCTGACCACCTACTCTTTCACCAAAATCCTTAATTCCCTTATAACTCAATCTTTCTACTACACACATTAACTTTCCTCTATATATATAAATGTATGTGGCTTATTGCTGAAGAAGCTCAAAAAAAAATTGCAAACTGATGTTACTCAATCCATAGCTTCCAACCTGAGTGGAGCAAGCTACCCTCAGTCCTTTTAGCACCTCTCTCATCTCCAAATGGCCAGCACTTTCCTCAAGCCCACACCACTCATCGGCTTGCTCATTCACTCGCACTCTGCCAATTCAATCCCTACCTGCCTTCTCTCAAAACTTCAAGATCTGGTCCCATCTACCTTTGCATTCTCCAGCCCCACTCCAATTTAACCTTCCCATAATACAGAACTACTTACAGTTCTCAAGCACACTAGTGGCTAAAAACACAGGTTCTAGTTCTGGGTTCAAGTTCTAGTTCCACAGTTTTGTGACCTTAGGCTAGTTGTGCAACATCTTTGAACCTAGGTGTCCCCTTCTATGAACTAAAGAAGTAACAGTCAGTACCTTTTTGGCACACTGAGGGATACATGATATGCCCTCAGTGAAGTTAGGTATTAGATATTGATACAACGCTGCTACTTGTACTCATCACACTGCCTCCTCTGGCTGGAATAACCTTTCTTCTCCTTGCAAACCTGGCTAACAACAGACATTTCTTTTAAGATAATTCAGATGTCATTTTAAGCAAAGCAAAACTGCATTCTCCAAAACCCCATTCCCCAAATGAGTTAAGTATCTCCTTTTTTGTCTCCCAATTCACACAGTGAGCAATATGAAGGCAAGGATTTTTGTTGTTGTTCTGTATCTCCTACTACAGAAACTGCGAGAAAACAGACACTTAAAGAACTGTTAAACAGAAGCCAAACTATAGCCAACTAAAGTAAAATATATCTCCACATTACTATTTTAAGGATACAATTTTCTTACCATTGTGATGCACTAATGCCCCATGCTCTATCTTCTTTTTCATGTCATAAATGTGAATTGTTTCATCTTTACTCCCAGTGACTACAAAACGACTATTTACAGCCACTGCTGACAAGGAGGCAGTGTGGGCATGATGAGTGAAGTCAGCCACCAGGGACCATTTCTGTTAAAGAGAAGATGTATGATCAATTGCCACAGTCACACCACAGTTCTCCAGAAACAGATAAGTGGTTTCACAATCCATGAAAACTACCAATGGATCCTATAAATGGAGAAAAAACTACGCAATTATATATAGATTAAAACTAACAAGAATCTAAAAACTGAATAAGGCAGGTAAAACAAAGAGGTGGGAAGGCAATACTGGGTATACTAACTCTGAAACACAGCAATGGAATCTGGACTAGAGAGATGTCCAGATCCCAACCAAAAATTGGACTCTTTAATAGATGTGCTTATATGTGAGACTTCCACATCATTTACTCTTTCAAATGTTCAAATATTTATTTGAATTTATTCATTTAAAGAATGAGTGCCTACTAAGCATGCACTTGCCATGATTTGTGGCACTTGATATACAGCCAGGGACAAACTTTAATGGAGTTTCCATTCTAGTGGGAGATACAAAATAAATTAATACAATGTCATTTAGAAATACCTGTAATGACAAGTCCTAGAAAGAAAAGCAAACAGACTAAGGGTATGTTTCCATTATTATGAACAACATACAGAATCACCATAAACTACACTTATTGGTAGGTCACTTTTGGACTGGGAAATGTGACTGGATGAATGCAAAGAATGACAGCAAAACACACACACTCCTTAAACTGAAAGCGCTGTTATCAAAGCATATTAACAAATCAAATCAAAGAAGGAAAAAAACCCACCAAACTTCTGTGAACACACTTGTTACTGCAAATCAAGTCCTGAAAAACTACAGTGACAAACAGTTCTATCAATCAGCTTGGCGCCTGTGGCTCAAGTGGCTAAGGCACCAGCCACGTACACCCAAGGTGGCAGGTTCAAATCCAGTCCAGGCCTGCCAAACAACAATGATGGCTGCAATCAAAAAATAGCCGGGCGTTGTGGCCGGCGCCTGTGGTACCAGCTACTCGGGAGGTGGAGGCAGGAGAATTGCTTGAGCCCAGGAGTTGGAGATTGCTATGAGCTGTGATGCCATGGTACTCTACCCAGGGAGACAGCCTGAGGGTCCTGTCTCAAAAAAAAAAAAAAAAAAAAAAAAAAGACAGTTCTATCAATCAGTTAGGACCAAAGAGGCCTCTCTTTTGTGTCAAAGCATAGCATTCCTGAGGGTCCGCTATGGCCTTAAATCTAGGAATAACTTCTGTCAATTCATGATTCAAAAGGTAGTGTTGGTTATCTAGGCTGTTGTCTAGACTTAGCACCAGTATTGGGTAATGATTAGGAGCTTCAAGTGTCAGAGCCACTTGGGGGTCCCAAACATCTGAGGCAGCTCTGCCAATTATTAGCTGTGCGCCCTTGAGCAGTCACATAACCTATCTCTGAAGAACTCTCATCTGAAAAATGAGAATAACCGTATCTGTCTCAAAGGGTTGCTGTGAAGTGTACTGTGTCTAGAACATAGTAAGCAATTTGACTACTAAAAAACCCATATTCAATAGTATCACCTCTGAATATTCAAAACATGTCACCTTTTAGCTAAAGGCTGAAAGCAGACAAATAACCAGGGTAGAAAACAAAATAAACAAAAGCAATTAACCAAGTCATATATAAAATAAACAAAAGCAATTAGCCAAGGCCAGTTTTCTACTTCAAGACCGACACGTTCACTTCTTTATAAGTAAGTCCATACTCACTAAAATAGATTTCCAGGAGGTGCCTGAAATTGCTTCCAGAATAAAATAGTACTGGACCAGGAAGAAGTTATAAGACCAGATTTCTAGTTGTGGGTACAATCTTACCTGCCTATTTGACTACTGGCAACTTACTTAGACTTTTTATTCACACATCTAATAAAATACTTATATTCTGGGCAGCGCCTGTGGCTCAAGGAATAGGGCGCCAGCCCCATATACGGAGGTGGCAGGTTCAAACCTGGCCCTGGCCAAAAACTAAAAAATAAACAAGAAAAAAAATCCCAAACCTTATATTCTGTTGTAATTCTTGTCCATGTATTTGACGCTTCAGTCTTACACCTTTTATGTAGGGAACTTCTATAGAACAAGATCCATACCTCTGACATCTTTGCACTTGCATCGCCAAGCTCACAGTAAGTTCCCAACAAATAATAAACGAATTAGTATCATTACTTTTATCTAGGAGAGGTTTATACTAATCTAACTCTAATATTTAGTAAAACTCCAGGACAGAAACTTAATGAAACAGCGAGTTGTTCTTCGGTAAATGCTGAACACCTACACTGACAGTCACCCTATGGAAGAAACCCTTAAATCCAGAATGAATGACTCTTGTCCATGTGCACAAATATCCGCTTCCTTCGTGCCCTGTTGACTTTCTGTCTACTGTAATCAGCAAATATTATCTCATTTTGGTAAAAGGCCTGTGTTCAACCTGCGGCCCGCAAGCAGCATTTTTGTTTGTTTGTTTGAGATAGAGTCTCCCTTTGTCACCCTTGGTAGAGTGCCGTTGCGTCATAGCTCACAGCAACCTCAAACTCTTGGGCTCAAGTGATTCTCTCGTCTCAACCTCCCAAGTAGCTGTAACTACAGGCGCCCGCCACATCGCTCCTCATTTTTAGAGATTGGGGGTCTCGCTTTTGTTCAGGCTGGTTTCGAACTTCTGAGCTAAGGCAATCCACTCACCTCGGCCTCCCAGAGTGCTAGGATTACAGGCGTGAGCTACCGCGCCTGGCCTCGAGCAGCATTCTGATTCTGTGAGAACTTGTTTTTTGCTAATCCGCGTTCGTTAGTGTTGGTATATTTAATATGTAGCCCAAGACAACTCTTACTTTTTCCAACGTAAAGAGAAAAAAATATTTTACAAGGTTAGACACCCCTTAGCTTTACTTAGTTGATTCATTAATTAACCCAAAGAGATCAGAAGGAGAAGACAGGCGCTGGAATGCTGACACCTGCGGTGTGGGAACCAAACCTGACCCCTCCCCGCCCCGCCTCCGGAGATCGCTCGGTCTCACCTCGTGGTCGCCGCTGGCCTCGGAATCCGGGCAGACAGTGAATCCAAAAAGGACCTGCTCGTAGCTACCAGCGACTAGCTCCATCCAGCAGCTCACGTGCTTCTTTGGCGAGCTCCGCTCAGTTTAGCAGAGTAGACAAACTCGTATGCAAAGAGTTGGGGCGGGGGAAAAGCGGGCCCTTCCTGTGTCGGCGCACAAAGTATACGTCAGAACGGCGGGGCTGCCTTTTAGACGCCTGTGTCTGTGGAAACAGGCCAGCGCTTGGAGAGCAGGTGAACTTTCCTAAAGGAGAATAAGGAGGTACGCTATATGAGAAAGTTCCCATCACAGAGAAAAAAATTGGGGGGCAAGCAGGCATCTCCTAGGAAGCTGTGAGGGAAATTCGTGGGCGGGGAGTGGGGCGGGACTTCCTGTACGGAAGCGGAGGAGAAAGGGGCGGAGCTAGTTTCTGGCCGTGGCTTGGTTGGGGCTGCGATTCGGAAGTCGGAGTTAGGTTTCCTTTTTGTGCAGAGAGCAGAGGTGGAGATTTTCAGTAATCACCAGAGGGATAGAAAGATAGCCTGATTTCAGGTAGAAGTAGGGTGACCAGACGTCCCGCTTTTTAACAATTTGTCCCGCGGCGTTTTTAAAAAGTCCCGATTTTTGGAGAGAATGCACGAACGGGCGGGAGAACAGGAAGGGAATATACGGTTTTCGGCTGCCATGTAGCTATTTCGCCAGAATATGAGTTTTATATTATTTTTGTTAATTTTATGTTAAACTGTAATAATAACAAATAATTGCTGAGAAGTGATTATCGAGAACTGCTTATCAAAGTTTGCGTTGTTGTCAGGTCCTGCCCTGCCCCCGCCCCCCTCCCATGTTGTCCCGCTTTACAAATGTTAATATCTGGTCACCCTAGGTAGAAGGTACAGGTCATGCTTGGTGAGCGTTCTAGAAGGAAATCTCACATTATTGGCAGTCCCCTCCTTGCTCCAAGTTTGGGTGCAAAGTCAAACATTAATGGCCTTTTACATTTGCACAAGGTATAGACAGATTCAGGGATGTGTTAAAAGAACCCCCAGGTTTCTCACATAATTCCAATACAGTATAGTCTTGGGTTTTATAGTTAGAGTTCATAAACGCCATAGCAGGTGGATTTGACAAACAGGAGTTAGATGCGTACGCATCTGTCGAAATCTTCAGCTCCCATTTGAACTGTGATGGTAGTTTTCAGCACTTAAACTCAGACCCTTTTGTTTCCAAGAACTTTTGTTCTCTGGTGTTCTGAATCGTCAGTATTTCTGTAACTCTATGTACTTTAATTGATGCTGGTTTGAGTCTTGTAAAGATGATTTCACTTAGGATGATTTGGTAATGGTTACAGCACAAGGGAGGCTTGTCTTATAACTTTAGCAATTCCATATACACTCCTCGGATGTCAAAATGCTGTAGTCACACTAATTCACAGTATAGTGGAAACACTTGTATTCATTCATGTTAGATAATAAAAGTCATAAGTTATTTTACTATTTAGATTATTTCTTATCTACTATTTAACTCTTTCTACTAGACAACCACTAAAGGTCTGGAGTGTGATGTGGGTGTCCCCTGGGCATGGGACAAAGAATGATAAACGAGACATTTCTCTGAAGTCTCATTTTATCTTACAAAATTGTTTTTCTGGCTGGGCGCCTGTAGCTCAAGTGGCTAAGGCGCCAGCCACATACACCAGAGCTGGCAGTTTGAATCCAGCCCAGGCCTGCCAGACAATGACAACTATAACCCCCAAATAGCCAGGCTTTGTGGAGGGCGCCTGTGGTCCCAGCTACTTGGGAGGCTGAGGCAAGAGAATCACTGAAGCCCAAGAGTTTGAGGTTGCTGTGGGCTGTGACACCTTGGCACTCTACCCAGGGCTATAGCTTGAGGCTCTGTCTCAAAAGAAAAAAAAAGATTTGTCTTTTTTTCTGAGGCAGAGTCTCAAGCTGTCACCCTGGGTACAGCAACCTCCAACTCTTGGGCTCAAGCGATCCTCTTGCTTCAGTTTTTCTAGTTTTAGTAAAGACGGGGTCTCCCTCTTGCTCAGGCTGGAAAAAGAGATTTTTGTTGTTGTTGTTGCATTTTACCACATGACATACAGGTTCATCTTAATGGGAAAGTAATACTCTCTCAAGCAAAAAAAGAAGGAAAAAATCCTTTAAATAAAAATTTCAAAATCATCCGCTTTATACATTCTGTTGCTTCTTGAATGTTTCTGGTACCCAAAGACCCCAATTGCTGATTAATTAGTACTCATTTAGTATGTTTTTTGAAATTAATTTTATATTAGTAAAACAGGGTAATTGCTACATTGAACATCATGCCTTTACCTACTTAATTGTCACCTTTTAGAGGAGACAAACCAAGTGGCTTTAAAAAAAAAATCTTCTGAGCCAAGGCAGAATTTTAGAATATAATTAGCACTAGAATGAAAACTGTAGTGGAACCACCGTAAACATTCTCTTTAACTCCGTGATTTTCAAACTGTGTGCCGTGAGAGGATCTTAGGGGTGCTGAAAAAAGTTTTAAAGATCATGAATTATTTTGAAAGAAGTTCAAAGTACAGTAAACATATTCTTTCTTTATCCTTTGTTTTTGATCAATGTAATTTAAGGTTGCTGCGGAAGTTTAACTATAGGGTCAAGCATGCCATGAAATAAAAATGGTTGAAAAACACTGTTTCAAGTATTAAAAATCAGGGGGAACAATCATAGAGCTTAAAGTCAGGTGTTACCATCTCAGTCAGGTGTTATTCATCTTGGTGGGGAGGGCATGGATACTGTTCAGGGGGTTTGAATATTCTGAAATTACATGCAAAATTGTGACTGTAAATCTTCAGAGCATGGATAAGACGTAAGTAGACTTTCATAAAGAATAGTGTGTCATCACAGTTAAAATGCACTAATTCACTCTTAGTTTATAAATGCTGAAATAAATCCAGAAAAATGACTTTTCTTTTTCCTTTTTTATCCAGAAAAATGACTTTTCAAGAACACATAGCTAAGTAACAAAAGAGCCAGCATTGCTGCTACCTGTTCTACCGTCTTTAATGGAGGAAAACAACAGCATTTGATTTTATTTATGGCCATGGCAGTAGTTTCAAAACTTGCTGGGGCTGTGGGTTTTCATTGTCTAAAGAAAAACACACAGTACAGATTATATACCTGCTCAACTGGATTCTAAGGGAGCACACTTCCTGTAAGTCCTCCTGTTCTTTCCAGCACAGAACGCAAAAAGCCATTTAATCTCATTCTTGTGAAATCTGCAGTTACTGAGAAACAACCAACTGTTGAGAGTTCATTGATCAGCACAAAGCACAGAATTTCTTTTGGTTTCTTTTGAATTATTCATTGAAAAGCTTTTTGCACTTGAGCCATGCAGTGATTGATTCACTCATTCAACAATTACCACATGACATACGGGTTCATCTTAACATAAAAGTAATATTAATAAAAAGTAATAGTAATAAAAATGTGCGGGTTTGGTTTGCTAAATAACAAACAGCCAGCTTTTCTTTTGGGGCAGTGATGGTGAAATGAATATCCTGGTCTAAAAACAGGATGTAGAGGAAGAAAATCAACCCTGTTAGAAATACTAGGTATCTTGAGAGTAATATTACTGCTTAAATTCCCCTTCTTTTTGAAATGTGACAGGTACCAACTCTGTTACAGTCTAGGACTATAGGGGTTGCATGTGATTGGATTCCCAGAGGTCTTTGGCCCCTTTGTATTTTCCAGAGCTAGGGGAAGTGAAGATAGTGCTCTGATTTGCCCTAGGTCACTGCCCTAATAGAAATTTCCTTCACCTGCTTTATGGGAGCAATACAGGTGAAATACAGAAGGTTTGCATTTGGGGCGTTTAGAGAGCAAAACAATGTTCATGAGCCCTTGTCACTGTCATTTGAAGGTCTCTCAGTGCTCATCTGCATCTTGAACTTTGCTTACAGTCTTCTGTCCTCAGCTTCTGCCTCCTTCCTGGGTGGCTTCAACATGAAATGTTGGCCTGCACTCTAAATCTGTCGAATGAGAACCTACTTTTTATTTATTTATTTAGGGACAGGGTCTTGCTCTATCACCCAGGCTGGAGTGCAATGCACAACTATAGCTCACTATAGCCCTAAACTCCTAGGTCAAGCGATCCCGCTGCCTCGGTGTCCAGAGTAGTTGGCCCAGGTGTGTACCACCGTGCCCAGCTAAGCTTTTTAAAAAGATACGGGGCCTTGCTTTGTTGCCCTGGCTGGTCTTCAACTTCCAGCCTCAAACAATCCTCCTGCCTCTATCTCTCAAAGTGCTGGGATTATAGGTATAAGCTATTGCACCTGGCCAGAACCTATATTTTCAACATGCCCAGATAATTTGTATGCACATTAAAGTTTGGGAAGCTACCACTTTCTCATGCTTAAAGAAATAAAAAGCAAACCACAGAAATCTTTAAAATTTTAGCCTGTCCCCATATTATGGTTGTTTGTGTGTGAGATTTAACATCACTTCCCTCCCTCTTAATTTTGTAGCTAATTGGGATAATGATTTCCACCTGCAGAAGTTTAAAAACTGCCACACGCTGGTTCTTATTATTAGCAGATAACTGAGGAGGAAAACACCAAACTGTGGTATTTTTCTTAGTTTTAATTATTAAAAGTGGCTCTCTTATCTATTATGGTAAGGGGTACAACAAAGATTGTGTCCTTCAGAGTGGAGCACACTCTGCTCTTCTGACACACCCCTGGGCTCAGTCCTGCTGGCTTCTCACAGATGGGGAGGAGCTGGCAGCTGGAAGCCAAAGAAACAGGTTACAGACGTTTTCCCAGGTGACCCCAACTGCACCCCCGCCCCCACCCACACCTTCCCCCCCATTGTCTGGAAAGTGAAGCAATTAATTGCCTAACAGGAATTGCTACTAAATGTGATTACTCTTTCTCAGAGGTAGTTGGGAGAGGTATTTGGCAGGGTTGAGAGGTCTTCATCCTTCGGCTGGAGTTTTGATGGAGAAATAAATGCTGCATTCTGGTGTCTCCTTTTGTAACGTTTCTGGATAAATGGCCCAACGGCAGAGTTTTGCAGGTCTTGGCATAGCTCAACAAAGTAACTGCTACTGCCCCTGGGAAAGGTAAGTGGGTTTTTTTCCCCCTACTTCTAATGAAAATGAAAGCTATTGGTGTTCTATTTGCTGCATACTCTTCAGCAACTTACAAACTATTGCTTTGAACATAGGTGTTTTTCAGAGTTATTTTTTCTTGTAAACGTCCCAGAATGAAGAGTCTGGGGGTTGGATGATTCTGTGTTGTTTGATGATGGTTGTCCTTCCCATGGTCTCCCCTCTGCTACTAGAGTGAAGCTGGAGTTCCAGCCCAGCCAGGGGTACCACTATGGATACTTGTACAAGCAACAACACAGCTTTTATCCTCTTTCTGGCTGTAACTGTGCGGTGGATGAGAGTGGAATGCCAGTATATGAGACTCCTGAGAGCTCAGCTGAGACATCTGTTATACCTCAGGTATCCCTCATTGAAATGAATCTTATGTCATTCACGTGCCCCCAAAATGTAAACTTCGCAGTTTTAATAACAGAGCATAAAGCTGATGACGTAAAAAAATGGGTTTTGACAGCTTTATTGAAGTACAATTGATATGCAAAAAGGAATATGTCTTCTAGATCTTTCCCTTTATACTCTTGTTGAAAGAAAAAAATCAACATGATTGGGTTTTGTTTCTTTTTAGAGGTTGGAGGGAGCTATAGGCGAGAATGGGCTATATAGTACATACTGGTGTGCTCTTTGCTTGCTTCTGTTGTAAAAATGAGAGCATTCGTTGAAAATTGCCTATTTAGACATGCTGTGATATCTTTAGCACGTGCTTTATCTGACAAAGTGTTTTCAGTGCATTCGCAGACCTCGAGCATTTATCTTCAGTGTTTGTTTTGTTCTTAAGAATAAATTTCTGGATGTGAAAGGGCTAGATTAAAGGATATAACAGAACATTTTAAATAGCAAATGTAGAACTCTGCATGAGTTTATCCTTCTCCTTACTGTGGTGGATGCATCTGCTTCTCTACACTCTTCTATGTGTGATTAGCCACTCTGATAGGCAAGAGAGAGACATTCATTTATTACTGAGGGCAAATATCTTTCAAAATGTTTATTGGTATTTGGTTTTGTGACTTTGTCCTTTCTTTACTCTTCTTCCTGTGGGATTGTGGCCATTTTGCTTGACTGCATAAAATATTCACATATTAGGGAAATGGATGCTTTGTAGTCAAAATTTTATAGACTTCCCTTTTCCAACAGTTTGTCTCTTAGAATGCACGGTGACACTTTATGTAATGGCCTTTGCCTTAAAACCAAAGTTGGATTTATAGCTAGATCCTTGGTCTTTTAAAACTTTTTGTTGACTTATTGATTTAGACCAGCTCTTGCTCTGTCACCCAGGCTGGAGTACAGTGGTGCAATCATAGGTCAGTGCAGCCCCAAACTCCTGGGCTCAAGTGACTCTCCAGCCTCAGCCTCTTGAGTAGTTGGGAGTGCGGGTACCTGCCATCATGCCTGGCTAATCTTTTTATTTTTACTTTGTATTTGCTTGTTTGTGTTAAGACAGTCTTACTTTATCACATTCAGTAGAATGCTGTGGTGTCACAGCTCATAACAACCTCAAACTCTGGTGCTTAAGTGATTCTCTTGCCTCAGCTTCCCAAGTAGCTGAGACTACAGGTGCCCACCACAACACCAGCTATGTGTGTGTGTGTGTGTGTGTGTGTGTGTGTGTGTATATATATATGTATGTGTATATATATATAAAAAAAATTTTTTTAAGAGACTAGGTCTGTTCTGGCTCTGGCTCAGGCTGGTCTCGAACTCATGAGCTCAGGCAATCCACCTGCCTCAGCCTCCCAGAGTGCTAGGACTACAGGTGTGAGCCATTGTACCTGTATTTTTACTCTCTTAGAGATGGGGTCTTGCAATATTGCTCATACTGGTCTCAAACTCCTGGCCTCACTTTGGCCTCCATAGTGCTGGGATCATAGGCATAAACCACTGTACCCATCTTGATCTTGAAAACTTGGAATTGTTTAATATTTTATTGCCCAAACTTACTTTTTCAATTTTTTTTTTTGGAAACAGAGTCTCACTCTGTTGCCTTCGTAGAACACAGTAGCCTCCTCATAGCTCACAGCAACCTCAAACTCCTGGGTTCAAGTAATCCTCCTGCCTCAGCCTACCAAGTAGCTGGGACCACAGGTGGGTGCCATAACACCCAGCTAACTGTTTTATTAGTAGAGATGGGGGTCTCTCTTGTGCTCAGGCTGGTCTTGAACTCCTGACTTCAAGCAGTCTTCCTGCCTCAGCCTGCCAGTATGCTGGGATTACAGGTGCGAGCCATTGTGCCTGGCCTCATTTTTAACGTTTTAAGTCTGTTTTAGGTGTTCCTCTTGCATAAAACATCTTGTTAGATTTGTCTTTTTGTTCTTCCTTTTAGCCCAATTTGGGTTTTTTCATTTTAGTGAATGTTTGATATCGCACCACTTATAAAAAACCTTTTGCTGTATTGCCTGAGGTTTTAGCACACTTTTTTTCCTTTCACCTGCCCTTTGGAAAGTGGTCTATTTGCCTTTTGGCAGTTACCTTTTATCTTTAAAGAAGTACAGGTATGAGTACTTTCAACTTCCGAAATGAAAGTATATCTTGATTTCCTGTCACTCGTGAGAAAATTAAGACATTAACACCTTTTTTTCTCACCCAAACACCCCTTCTTTCCATTTCTCTGTCCCATTTTTGTTTTCACATTCCAAAATTTTTATCTCTCTAGTCAAATTGTTACTATAGAATACATTTTTAACTCTAGAATTATAAATGTGGTAATTATGTGGTGACCATGCTGTGCCATCTGGCTGCCATCCTGGTGGGTGTTTCCTGTTTTAAAGTTGCTCAGCAAAATTAAAAATGGTAGAAGTCCGTAGTAGATCTTTCGCTCACATATCCTCATTTTGGTGTCATTAATAAAATGTGTCAGGAGGACATGTTAATTTACTTCCTGCTTCCCCCAATGTGCCATGCCTCTGTCCCTGGCCCTTATTTCCCCAAGAATAAGGAGTTAGATGCTCCCAAGAATCCCCTCTGTTACATTTAGACATTATAACTTGCTTAAGATTAGAGGAAGTGGATGTCTTAAAAGTGATTTTCAGGTCTTTTGATCCATCAGCACAGCTTTCCCATACTGTTTCAAGGAGAGGCAAATGTTTTATAGATGTTCCTTCCTTTAAGGACAGCCAGCTGCATACACTGCCCAGGTGGCCCTCAAACAGAGAGCATGCTCTGTCTCCAGATAGTCTGCTTTCCCTTCCCTGGTCACTTACATTTACTAGAGTACACATTGAAAAGGAAGAGATGTGAGTTTATTTGGACATTGCATTATGGGATGGGACAGGCCT
Source organism: Galagoides demidoff (assembly GCA_963574575.1). Classification (NCBI taxonomy): domain Eukaryota; kingdom Metazoa; phylum Chordata; class Mammalia; order Primates; family Galagidae; genus Galagoides; species Galagoides demidoff. Next base: position 1,020 of record CAUYQV010045050.1, on the reverse strand, counting down.
TCCTTAAGCACAGATTCTGGCTGTCCTAGATATTGGTAAACAGATAAAAGACACAGACAGTAGGATTAAATTTATGGTAACTATAGTTTATTTTCCAAACCATGATGTATTTCAGAGTGAAGGGAAGATGTACTTTCAGATAGACTGAAAATAACAGTGGATCTTTGGCTCTCAATACCATCTCATTCTTATTAGCAAGGGAGGCTTCATTAAGTTCACTGGTGCCAGGAGTGTCCTTAAACATCTATACTACTTAAGGTAGGTTCCCAGCAGGTGTATATGGAAAGGAGTTATAAAAATGTATGCTGCCCCAGGAGAGCTGGTGGAGTCAGGGTTAACCAACCAGAATTCATTTTGGTAGTACTTCTGGAATTCACATCCTTCTTCTATAAGAATAGGATCAGTTGGTTTGCTTTTCTGTAGGCTCTGCATTTCCTGGGGGACCTAATGTCCTGGTCCTTAGCTAAGCCATGGGTTTGCAGACACAATTAGAAGGCCATGAGGAAAATGTGTTCTTGGAGACTGTAGATTGTCTTCCAGAAGGAAAGGGAGAACTCCAGGTAGAGAGGTAGACTTCTAGTGCAGGAAATGAGAAGTCTCATTTCCTTGGGCCCGGGGATACCAGTTCCAGGAATCTTCAGAGAGGCCAGAGGCCTTTCTCAGGGCAGTTCCTTCTTTGTGACTTTTCTTCTGTTGACTCAGTTCATTCATTTCATAACTGTGGTATAATATCATCTGAAGATTCTTTTTTTTATTAAATCATAGCTGTGTACATTAATACTATCATGGGGTACAGTTTCTATATAAAATTTGAAATACTTTCATCTAACTGGTTAACATAGCCTTCATGTCTTTTTCTTAGTTATTGTGTTAAGACATTTATATTCTACATTTAGAGAGATTCACATGTACCCTTATAGGATGAACCATAGGCATGATCCCACCAATCACCCTCCCTGAAGATTCTTTAATCAAAAAGAGCTATTGTCTTAGAAATTATTTTTAATTTTTTTGAGAGCT